>OZ026624.1:87942234-87972065 GCA_964020975.1 Hermodice carunculata
ACATTGACTTGTAATATACATGAACCAACATATCGCACACAAGCTTTGATTTGTGCTGTAAGGAAAGAAGTGACATCAAGTAACAAAATACCACCTTATAAGAGAAGTATAACATGCAACTTGGAAACTTTCAATTGATAGTGTGATAGAATAAAAGGTTTTATCGGAAGGTAGTATCGTAATATTTTTGTTTAATGATTGCATGAGCAAATTTAGCATGGATCAGTACAAGCATTTCTTTCTTATCCCACCTGAATAGCAAAGGCTACTTCTCAAAACTTGGAATTCCCTTTTGTGTAACGTCTGTCAGGGAAATTCCATCATATCCCAAAGGTGACAAGACACTATGAAGAAACGTCGTATGGTTAAAATTTATATCCCTCATTTTGAAGACAAATCTTGGAAAGACAAATCATGCCACGCTGGGGGCTGTACCTTTGGCTTCTTGCAATATGGGGATTTTTGATGAAAGATTCGTGTTTGTAAGCAGGGAATGCGACCATAATATGGAAAAACATGGATGTGTTGTTGAAATAAAAAAACACGAAGGTGTTTTTCCAGAACAAAAACACGAATGTATTTTTATAGAAACAGAAATATGGTACAAGATAAAGCGGGATTTTAAAAAAATGCCACATGAAAGAATTAAAATGTCCCCTAGCTGTATTATTTTGGAAGAAAAACAGAAGTAAAATGGAAGGTAAAAGTGGGAATGGGGGTAAAACATTCCGTGACTGTATAACTTTAGAACAGAAACAGAACTACAATGGAACATAAAGCAGGATATGAGAATGGAACAAAAAAAATTAAAACATTCTGTTACTTCAAAAGAGAAAACAGCACGTTTGATTTGTCCCACATAAGTCATCGACTAACATCTTGCAACTTTAGAAGTCTTCCAATATGTCATAGTCAACCCTTTAGGATTTTTTACGGAAACTGGAGTCTTTATCATACTTGTGCTTGAAGTGCCAAAAGCTAGTATTAGAAACAATTTTTTAAACAGTCTGCTGAAACGGAAAGGAATAACAGACTGACATAAAATTGCATGGAATTTGTCTTACACTTGGAATATCGATATTCCAAACCCGATCCTCTTTATATATTTGTATTCACTACATTGCATGTTTTAGCATTTTAAACAGCAACTCGTCATGCTGGTAAAATAATATTTCCTGTATAAATTTTGGATCCCCAGGATGTAAAAGTGCGCTGAGATACTGGTCTGCAACATGTGCCCGCAGAGAACATAGAGCAAAATAGATCCAGTGTCCACCTGGACCTGCGGGACCACCCAAACTGCTCAATGTGATGTCTCTAAGCCTCCAGATGCAACTACTACATGGCTAGCTTGTGAACAGCAAAAATGAAAAACTCAACTCATTTGATACCGTTCTTTGATTGTCCCGGCATATTCACCCAGATTGTGATTGCACATTTAAGTTCATCAGAAAAAGAGCTTTCATTTGAATGCCGACATGCCTAGCCTAAAGTCAGTAGATTTTTTCTTTGCCTAGCAAGTCAAACAGAATGAAGGCAGGTGCACCATAACTTGCTAGGCAATTTTTTAAAAAGTGATCAGGGCTTCTTTGTGCAATTGTACTGTGGAATAAACTAACTGACACAGAGTGTGTGCCTAAATATATTGTACAGTTTATTTGCAAAGACTTGTTAATTTACTGATAATATTATCATGTATTCATGTCATCAAGGGTAGGTTGTTTTCTCTGCCCGACCATTCACAACAGAGCGCTTCATATTTGATCGGATTACAACTTACGTGACAAGGCCAAGTACTGTTATTTCAGTCTAATTTTCGTCTTTACAAAACAATCAACCCAGATAATGTGGGGCTAAATTCATGATGTACTTTCTCAGGGAAATGAACGAGCGAGGAATTTATTGACCGTATTTTCGCTTTTTAATGAAACAGAATGTGGTTGAACTCTTTCAGTGCCACATTTTGGACTGAGTCAACAGCTTTCCTCGGCGTGCTTTAGGGGCAATACAGCTGTTGACCTGGACTATGTAACGACAGGCACACTGGTACGTGAATGAAAGGTCTTTTTACAAGGGGGATGAATCAAGCACCCTCATTATAATTTAGAGCATATTCGTTTTAAGTAGCTCGACTTTAGTAGCAGCTGGCACTGAAAGAGTTAAAATCCCCCGCCCCCCCCCCCCCCTGTGCGAAAGAATCATATAAAACTTTAAATTATATCACAACAACTAGATGAGCTTTGTTATGGTAATGGAACCAGTTCAACTTATTTGACATCTGGTTCCGATGACCTACCTGGAAAGTAATGATATAAACTGAACAAATGCACAATTTTTAATTTTATGACTTTATCTTGAATATTTCTATTTTTGTTTAGTATGATTTGGGGTGTTTCAATATCAGGCACGCATTTATAAAATACGAAGAAAATTTCAGCTCAACATTAATGTAGAGACCAGTCCCTGAGCGCAGGTATTTAGTTCGGACTTATTTTCGTCGGTAAATGCTAACTTTTTGGTAAATTATATCACAAAAACTAGATGAGCTTTGTTATAGTAATGGAACCAGCTCAACTTATTTGACATCTGGTTCCGATGACCTACCTGGAAAGTAATGATATAAACTGAACAAATGCACGATTTTTAATTTTATGACTTTATCTTGAATATTTCTATTTTTGTTTAGTATGATTTGGGGTGTTTCAATATCAGGCACGCATTTATAAAATACGAAGAAAATTTCAGCTCAACATTAATGTAGAGACCAGTCCCTGAGCGCAGGTATTTAGTTCGGACTTATTTTCGTCGGTAAATACTACCTTTTTGGTGAAGCACCCATAAGAACTATTTCTTCAAAAATTAATCATAGAACAGTGTGCATGCACGACTGATTACTGTGGCTGCCTTCTGAACGTCTAAATTTGTATGTATGTATTTAAAGGTCATAGATAGATAGATAGATAGATAGATAGATAGATAGATAGATAGATAGATAGATAGATAGATAGATAGATAGATAGATAGATAGATAGATAGATAGATAGATGGATGGATGGACAGATAGATAATGTCGTTCGTTGATATACTTTACATGATCTAATGAGTAGGAGACAGTACTTAACTGATTTTGGTCATACCCAATGTGGTAAAATAAACTTTATTAATGCAGACCAATCAAATATCTACACAAAGCAGTCTATGACCTATGTTTAACTATTTTGGGAACATCGTAACTTTATTATTACCACAAGTAACACGATTTGAGGCTGGAGCTCAGGGTTATGGTTTCGGGTAGTCGTTTATAGGTGCAAGAATGTAGCTGCAAAACATATGAGTACTTGATGATTTCCAACTGATCCAGTTGTACATTTTTTTAATACCAGCACCTACCGATTTATATAAGGCCTCGTGAAGGATTGCCCAATGCTTTGAAACACTTGTGTCCACAGTTTCCACAGTGACTGATCATAAAGCTTGTACTTTCAACTGTTGAGTTGTTTAGCTATCGGTTGAAATCAAGTGATTTGGTGTTGTCACTTTGCACTCCTAACACAGATAATTTAAAAGAAAACATATCTAACCAACTGCCGCTTTCTTATTCTTCGTCACAATGGAGTTACTTTCTTGCTTTCATGGCTAAGTGTACTGCAGCTTATGCCGCCATTGGTTTTGTCTTAGCGCATTGCAGATCCATGTGACCATTCCTACATTAAACCCAATGCGATTTGTTCTTTCTCAAAAAATCCCATCAGAGTGATTTTCGGGAAATATGTGGATTAAATTAAATTGAATCGATGATGTAGTGTATAACATATGATCGAGTTAACATTTGTTTCTTTTAAAACAAGTACACAAACAGACAATATAGAGAAAATGCATATATAAATACATTACATGTATGTATAATATATGTAGATACACACACACACACACACACATATATATATATATGTAAAAGAACATTTTGCTACTGAGGAAAAGAGATCTGGTCTCCAAAACCACGTAGATATATATATATATATATATATATATATATATATATATATATATATATATATATATATATATATATATATATATGTATATATGCGCTGCCTTGCAGGCTTCAGAGAGTTAGAGGGTTAAAATACGTCATCCAAAGTCTGCCCTGGATATTTCTGTAACTCTCTGTGTGTCACAACTTCTCCATTTAAACATTAAAACACAGGTGTAGATTACTGGTAGTACAACAGGGATAGCAATTTGCGCCAAATAACTCCCTTGCAACAACTGGGATGGATTAAGCTCTGGTGCTTCACACAATTTTTTTTACTTGAAGCAAAACAGACAGATCTATTGCAGAGCAAAGAGCGTTCCATTCGAAGGTATACTTCTTATTTGTATATCTAAAACAAAAATATCTTCCTTTTTTTAAAGGTGACGCTTCTGTCAAGATCACATAACACTGCACACACACTTTCACAGCTCCTCACTTCTCTGCAGAACTCCAGCGTAACCAATTTCGAAAGTATACACTAAGCAGTAACATACATGCACAAGCAATGGTCTTGCCGGGTTTTTTTCTACGCAGTTTTTGGAGACCAGATCTCTTTTCCTCAGTAGCAAAATGTTCTTTTACCGTCGGAGCTATAATTGAAATGTTGTTCTAGATTATAGATTACATCGCCTGTGGCTCAAATATAAATCTTGTTCCTAACACGCAGAAACACCGTTAAAATTTCTTTAAAAATGAAGTCACATTAGATGAGCTTTTTTGTTTCTTACCCAATCACTATGGTGGCCAAAGACAATTATTGCTGCAAGAGTTTACATGTTGTGTCTGCAGAAAATAATGTTTTGACAGCCACAGAGTGCCTCAAAACATATCAAAAGGTCATATCAAAGTTCTTTCGCCAATTGTGTTTATATCAACGTGAATTATCGCGAGTTGCCTTTTCCACCAAAATATAAACAACCCTGCTGAATAGTTTTTGCTGGTAGCAGCTGGTTCTCATCCAAACTACATTGTAGTTTGTTAACAGCAAAAGAGACGGATACATAAGTTCACCTTACTTTTCAACTAAAACCTTGTATGTGGCTGGCCAATTAGTAGCCTACCACACGGCGAGTTTACCCTTCTACCACGAGGAAATTCGTCGTAGGGGACCTCAGTGTATTTCCTTCTAGTTACCTCAACATTTTCGCAGGCCGTGCTGCTGCCGAAGACGCCACAAGCTGTGTTATAGCGCGGCAGAGTGGTGTCTCGAAATGCCACCTCCTGCCAGAAAGGTGTCACCCCACCCGAAAGGTTCTACACAAAATGACAAGGTACAGTCCAAAACAGACACGGCGACCAGGGTGGCCCACAATCTTTTACCACCTAGGTAATTCTTCATGTTGAAAGACAGAATATTGCTTGGTGTTCGCAAATGTAAGCAAGAGCTACTGCTGGCTGCTAACATGAAGAAATTTGCACCGACCGCCCGAACCACTTTTCTTAAAGTGCCTCTTTTTAATGCTACATGAAATTGTAAATTTCCTTGAGAAAAGACACTCCATATCTTTATTCAAGACGTTTTATTACCATATCTCCAAGTTACACAAACATCATTTATAAGCAATTCACTTACTGTTTTCCTTATAAAACATCAAAGTTCACGGTGTATCATAATAAGATTATATGCCATTCCATATTGTCCCGACTGTTGTACACCATGCATTGGAACCCCATGTATAAACTTTGTGGAACAGTAATCTGTGACAAACAATTATCTGGAAAAGCTGGCGAGGATTCACAACTGAATCACACATATAGTGTTTTTTTATGAATAGATATAGAGATACACTGGATATTATGCAGATGAAAAGGGGATGGACATTAAATATATATATATAGAGAGAGAGAAAGAGAGAGAGAGAGAGAGAGAGGAATATCCCAATGAATAGGGATAGAATTTAATTGAGGATAAAAAAACCTTGACAGTAAGTTGGTTTTCTGAGTGTAGAAACGGTCTCTATACGGAGATGGCTTACTTTGAGCATACACTGTGTTTCATCAGTCTATGTGCATGTGTCTACACGAAGCTTTCAGCTCTCTCATGTTCGCATATATATATATATATATATATATATATATATATATATATATATATATATATATATATATATATATATATATATGTATATATATATATATATATATATGTGTGTGTATATAAATATATGTGTGTATATATATATATATATATATATATATATATATATATATATATATATATATATATATATATATATATATTTACTTGATTGCTGTCTTAATATTGCTGCTACGAATTTTGAACTATGCCACATTGAACATGTTTATCAATGATCAGCCTAAGAGTACGTCATCACACTCCTCCCTAATAAAACACAATTTTAACTTCGCTATTAATCTACTTTCAATCTATTCCAAATGTAGAAATATACGCTTCATCCTACGATTGACATGGTTTTGCAGGTATTTCCCGGATCAATTAACCTGGATTTGCAAATTACACACACGTTTTCCAAACGGGTTGTCACTCTTCATCTCTATTTTCATGCCTTTGGTCATTTTGCTGAGTACTTCAGAATGCAGAATATAAGTTATTTATTGACTGATTCGAATGTTCATTGCCGGAGTTCAGTTTACTGCACTTTTTTTAACAAAAGGTGTCCAATATCCCAGTGGAACAGTTCCTATTTTATATTTGTCATGTGACACGGACCCAAAAAGGCAGAGATATGGCATAGAAATATCTGCTAACAGAACGGACCACTGGTCCATTTTATTATCGCCTTAAAAAAAATTGCAACAGTTAAACTGATACCTTAGATAGTTCTTCCAGTAATGATGTTCCTAAATGCAGAGACTAGTATTGCTAGAGTATAATGTTTCATGACGTCACATCCAAATGTAAAGTTTGATAACTTTTGCGCCTGTTGTCAATCCAAGATAAATGCAAAATGTACATTAGAATATAACACTTTCAGCTAATGTCTTGTATGAAGCGTGGTACCCAAATTACACCACAGACGCCAGGAAATATTTGTTTTGGTGCCGTGGTCCCTGGACACAAGTTGACCCAGCATGACATTTGTGGAGACCGAATTATAGTCGTGACCTTACAATGTTGTATTGTGCAAACAAATGTGCACATTCCCTTTTCTAGCAACTCCAGCGTTAACAGAGGTAATATACATATTTGTTCTCCCTTTATGGAAAAGTGTGAATGAAAAAAAAATCCAAACACTATTATCAGCCTATATTTGGTTTTAAATGAAATATTTCGACAATAAAACAAGAGATAAACAGGCGCACATTCCATATTTGTGTTCATGGTACAGAGCACCTTGAACTTCCATCTAATTTAGAAGGATTTCTGGTGAAAATACAATGGAGCAATGTGTACACGCAAAGAGGGAAGTGTTTGTGTGGGCCATATTATGTCGCCAGAACACACAATTTAGACACTGTTTTCTCAAATAGGCAGGTGCGGAATGGTTTGTATGCAGATAGCACACGCCGCATTCACAGCCAACCATTTCCTTCCATACCCCTTCCAAACATCTTATCCCATTAAAAAAGAGCTATTTGCCACATTTACTCTATTTGCCAGTGAACAGCCGACGGAAATCACAAGATAGCTGGGACTATGAAAAAGGCATACTGTGTCTTATCAAAATGAATATACGCATATGTTTGAAGACGGCATGAGATTAATTAATTCAGAATGAACAAAATCACGCAGAATTATTCAGGTATGTTCATTTGTGTGAAAGCAATAGAGCTTGGCAACATCTCCAGATGATATTCAAAGCACCTAGAAACATCACATGCTTCTCTTAATACAAAACACGCCAGCTAGATCAATTCTAACGAAAATGTTTGCCCCCCCCCCCACACACACATATATATCATATATATATATATATATATATATATATATATATATATATATATATATATATATATATGTGTGTGTGTGTGTGTGTGTGTGCGTGTGTGTGTGTGTGTGTGTGTACATGCATATACTTATTTATTTATTTATATTTATATTTATGCAATGTGTTTTCCATTATTCCCCGTTTCACGCTACAATGCATCATTGGAAACCTCCATGAATCAGCTAAATTATGTGGTAGCTTTACATTTAAAGCAAAATGATGTAAGTTCATCATATAGACGAATATGATGATGCTATCTTCTCGTAGAGCTAGATCTGAAGATCAGATTTTTTGTTTATTTTGTGATTAACTTGACTTCGGCCGTTACAATAAATTTATTGAACGTCAACATGCAACATAAAATGCAAAAACTGTATCACTATACACGTGAAATATCTGTATTTTTATTTTCATCTTATTCCCCATTTTGGTACTCACGCTGTCTATTTTCAAAGAAACGCCGAGAATACCAGGATATGCACGAGCCTGCAGAGGGAGTGGTTACACCTGTCCAGGGAAACGATATATATCACCACGGTGCTGAATGAAGCTGTTCTCCAAACAGCTCTGCGTCCCCTTGGGTTTCCAAGTTTACACCGAAATTGTTTCCATGACATGTGTATATTATCCATCAAACACTTGTATTTTCCGTGTGAACGAGCACCAGAACCAGACAAGAGGTGCTTTTCCTGCAAATAATTACATCTCTCTGTAAAGTTACATTTTGTGATATTTTCTTAATTGAAGATATCAGTGTTGTTCGCAAATATTTCACCCTAAATTGACCTCCATGGAATGTAACTCCAATCGAGGAGCACACAGTTTGGAACAATTTATAGTACCATGTTGCACACCGTTCTGGTGAAATCATGTCAAGCATTCTGAGCTTAAGTTGCGAACTTCTCCTTAATTGAAGCCTTATCGGTATACTGATAACCCGATGAAAGTTTTACACCTAACTTATGTTGTGAGTTCATCGTAGGTTGCTGTCTTCGATGATGGATACCCCGACACCAAAATCCCTGAACATGGCAGCGATGAAAGTTCCACACGACTTTAATTAGAAATAAAATATCTTTCAATCTTGAATAACATGTCTGTTTGTACCGCACATTCTGTATTCGAATAATTATCACAAATGTGCTCACTTTATACTCTGCTCACATCACTTGCGAACAGTTTTACAAACACGAAATCAATGAAGTTTAACGTGCAGATATACCACTTCATGATATCTCCTGTACATATATTACCATTTTCATTGCCAAACATGAATGGCCTGATCACAATGCATTTTTAATTTGATACCTAATCCAACTCGATATCTGGAAATAAATATATTTATATCTTAAAAGCATTTTTGCGGTTACACAAAAACTATTTTATTTTGATGTTACATGTGAATGATGGTAAACCTGCTTCAATTAATGGTGTAGATTTTATATATTTTTTATACCTACATGCTTGGGGTAAATGGGATTTACTACGGACACTACTCTTTCCAGGTCTTTTCACTGACACTTCATAATTCGGCATATGAAGTTATACGTCCAGAACGCTTTCAACACAAACACAAATCTAACTTTTAGAGATGTCATATATTAGAAGCAGATAACCCTGTTTGACCCCATGTATTCCCCCTCTAGCCGGCTAAAGTGGCAGTTAATGACTTTCTGAGAATAAAAAAAAATTTGCAACATAGGCATGTTTAATCATTCACAAATAAAGCAAAGAGACTAAACGAAAGTCGAAAGGTTCCTCCACAAAAAATAGTGAATATGTTTTACCTGCACAATTTTATAAGCTTTTTTTCATATTGCTATAATTCAATAACAGATATATGACGCTAATCTGTACACAATAATCCCATGTTCCCTTCCATTTTTATAATTATCTTTACCTCCAACTTACAATATTTTGACAATGCTTTTGACAATGCTTTTGACAATACTTTTGCCACTGATTTGGTGAAATTGATGCACATCTCTTCTGAACATATACCTTTGAATTTGAAAGCATATTTACGTCTTTGACCCAGTTCGGTTTCGTGCGGCTGTTGTCCTCCTAATATATCTTATACAGACACAACGGTGACCCTGCCACGTTAACCTTTTTATTGGGGGGAGGGTGGGTGGGAGGGGTGGGAGTAGATATATACATACATATATATATATATATATACATATATATATATATATATATATATATATATATATATATATATATATATATATATATATATATATATATTCGAACACATCGTCCAAAAATTTCACTCGTACATCTGATGTGCCATCATCACCTGCCCGTGTAAAATCGCCAATACCCAAACCCCATTGTTAGTTTATATTTGTTTTTTAGTTCATACAGCGTGACAAAAACTACATGAATGTTTCGCATAACCCGCGTAAGATTACTTTGGAAAATTTATACAATATGTACTTTCTGTTGGATACGATAAATTGATAGGGCTTTTAAAGTCATAATTAAGGGAACGAACAAAAATTGAAAATTTTAATTTGCACCCTATTACTTATATTTCATCCTCGTGTCAGCCTACGTTTAAAGTTTAAAGGTCGCCGATGGCCATGGCTTTATCTGTACACTAATTGGGGAGAAATATTTCAAAGACAATAACACGTACTGTCATTCATGAATAACACAGCTATTTATCATATGTAAATGGATGGACACCTTGGAAATAGCCATTGATTGTTAAGACGAATTAAGTGTATATATTACCAAGCAGGTATGCTTGTCATACATGGAAATTTATTTACGTTCAGAGGAAATGTATATATATATATATATATATATATATATATATATATATATATATATATATATATATATATATATATATATATATACTGAACTGTAAATGTAGTGATACATGGGTAAGACTAGATGTGTATCATATATAAAATACGGCTGTTCTCAAGAGGTCAGAACGGAAAACGCCGATAGTTCATTGCATGGTGGTGACGCCTATGTGGCCTTTGAATAAAGTGGAAACTAATAATTCATACTTGTTGCTTTTTCTCAAATTGTATCCAGATCTCAGACTAAGAGTTATTAAATGTGCAATTGCAGAGTGTCCCTCCATTGGTCAAGAACATTGATTACACGCAGTCAACTTGAGCGGAATTCATGTTGGCACACTGCAGTGCCGATATATCTTCACCTTGCTCCGCAACCTAGACAAATCCATCAAATGTGGCCGGAATTACTACCCGCATTCTGGCTCATGCAGTGGGTTATTATTATTAGCGCCCCCTGCCGACAAAGGTGTCTCTAAAGCATGCAGGCCGGATTCCTGGCTGCAGAGCAGATTCGACCGCATGGACTGCGAGATGTTCAGCCGGAATGTTCTCCCGTAGTACAGCCACCAATTATGTCATTTATTTTAATAAATTACACTTCGCAGTGGCGATGTGAACTACACGAAGGTCGGAAGATGCTGTCGGACAAGTCTGTTGTACGACTCAACAAATGCCAGTCTCCACAGGCTTAGACTGCACACTCTGCCATATAGTGGCAAGATGATGGTTTTCGTTTTGACAAATTAGATAGAGAGACTTGGACTGTTGCAATCTATGCTGCATGTCAATTCAACCATTTGCCGCAGTCGTTTATGCTGCATGGGGGCACTACAAATACGGGTCTTCGGTACTTTTCCGTGACTATCTCTCACGGTTCTGGTTGACAGGCACCCGTGGATGTGCAACAGTGCAAATTAAACCACCTGCAAATCACATAAGGCGATACTAATGATAAAAATACGTGTTTTATTCCGATTTCCAAGCTAAAATTGATGGAGTTTGGTAAAATTCTACATTTTTGGCATATTCAGAGTTGGCCATATGCAAAAACATGGCCAATAAGTTATATTTTTATTTGTTTCTCATTGAAAATAATACCCTCAGTTAACTGCTCAGCTTTTCTTTCGTTTACCCCGGGTATAGGCATTTAAATGAAAGGTACTTATTTTTATTTCAGGTAGAATAGAACAATTCAATTTTTTTAATTGTACATATCATCTTTGTGTGTATACATCCATTTTCTAAAGATTTCTCTGTAATTTTTTATTCTTCCATGTTAAAGATTACTAAAAGAAAGAAGCCCATCCTAAATATGAAACATGACCAAAATATGTACCTATATATATATATATATATATATATATATATATATATATATATATATATATATATATATATATATATATATATATATATATATATATACAAGGACTTTTTTTTTTAATTTAGTCATAAGCCGGGTATAAAGGCCACACATATAAACATCGCATCTTTCATGTTTAAATAAAAGTCCTGCGTTTATTCAATTTTAAACGGTACACTCATGCTCCAATTATATTTTGTTTTTGTTTTTTGAAAAAAAAATGGTGACTTAGATAACGGTTTAACTGATATTATTTTACATCAACAGTTAATTTGTTCAAAACCTGCATCAAACAACTCACACAGTGCCTTCACGTGCTGTAACTACGTATTTAATGTATGCTTGCAAAAGCAAATGTGATCTGCGGCGGTCATTATATCCTCACCCTGAACGCCAAGCCTTGATTGGAATGATAGGAGTATGCTCCTACCAGCCATGCCCACGCCAGATGTGTCTGCTGTATTCACATGTAAATTACTGGTGTTCAAAGAACATCTTTTGAATACGACAGTTTTGTTTTCCTTACGAATAAAAGAAACTAAAGGCATTCAGTGAACACAATCACATATCATCGAGGCTGAAATTGTTCTTCGTCGTCAAAAGCTTTAATGATACTGTGTCTAAGAGGTTGAAATTGTATTTCGTCGGCAGAACTGTGATACAATCATCCACATGTCTTCATATCAGTAGTAACATTTATAAGGTGGTGTCTGTTTAAATTTATTTGAGTGCATGGCCTGTTTAGCCATGATGAATCAAAGTTCATTACACATGGACCTTCCGCTCTCATACTTGTTATAGACGGTTGATAGGGAATGGTATTCCGGTACCTGACCAATATTGGGGGGAAAGGTGATCGTTCGTATTCTTGTCCCTTGCCATACAAAAGCAAAATTTGACCTTTTGCCTGGTCCACTCCCGGCTAATTAACATAGATCGAGGCATAGTCACCCCCCAAAGGCAACATTTGGTGGCCTGCGAGCGACCTCACATTGCTCGGAAAGTGACCTGTTCGTGTCATCGTGTGACCTGTCCGTCTCGTTGCTCACTACATGCAACCATAGGTAATCATCCACAACATTTGCATTGTTCATCAGAACCAGCCAATCAGATTCATTCTAACATAGGTCTTACTTCAAAATAAGTTTACGCCAGGTGAAAAATCTATCCAGCTTCAATAGAAGAAACTAGACTGACAGACTTAAGTACCACACATCTCCATTACAGATCACGAAAACATGTACATTGGTGCATGGTATGCACACGTACTCACACTAGGCGAATTGAACCGTATACCTTGCATGCAGGATTCTATTCTCCGTAACAACCCTCCGCCGTCGGAGATCTTGACCAATACATGAGCTGCCTCATGATAAGTCTTACAGGCAAAGTGACCGGGCTATGCGGTTGCGCTCTCTCTCTCTCTCTCTCTCTCTCTCTCTCTCTCTCTCTCTCTCTCTCTCTCTCTCTCTCTCTCTCTCTCTCTCTCTCTCTCTCTCTCTCTCTCGCTCTCTCTCTCTCTCTCTCGCTCTCGCTCTCTCTCTCTCCGCTGCTATGTTGATTAACATAAGTCTTAAATAGCTCTGGTTTGTACCTATGAGTATGCACAATACATATTTTGAGATGAAAACACAATAAATGACACAATAAAACATCCTTATCACGGGAATATAAAGCCTATATTTTTTAAGTACATTACAATTGGAAGTACCTGAATCTCCAAAGAAATGAAGATTTTTGAACTTAGGGCAGGATCATGTGCTTACGTGCACTATATCAAGAACATTGATATAAAGTCTATATTAACAGGTAAAAAGTTAGAGAAATACAACAATGCAATTTCGCTAAAAACGGGTTTTTGTTGGAATAATTGACCTTTTATTCACAGGTTGTAAATTGTTGTCGCTAGTTTCGCATGAGATGCGGGTTCCCGCTGCAGCTGGTCCGCCTCATTGCACTCGCACGGTGGCCCAGAGCGAGAACTTCCAATGTATGATTCCACACTAAACGCACACGATCCCTTTTCCACCACCATAAGAAATGCTGAAATGTTCTATAAAAAATTACATATCTAAACTGTATTGTGTGAACGCGAAAATACTGACCAACGTCAAGATGCCATCATCATCATCAACATCATCATATTTTTGTCTGTAAATGAGACCAATACCATGCGTATCGTAACATGTTTTGTATCAAAAACTCTAGAGTTTATGATTTGATGCTTCATGCTTACTGCGCGTTCTCGATCCGTATCGTTAGCTGCCTACAGTTAGAACTGGGCATTACTTCTAAATATTTCAGATTCCTTGTTCTCATTCCAAACAATTGTTAGGAGACTCTGGACATTATTAAGCTTACCCTGCATAAAGGGAATGGTGTCTTTCATCCATCATATTTTTACAACATTTTATTATCTGTCTTTTATGTGTGGAGCTTTAAAAATCCAGTATTGTTGCTTTCAATAGAAGAAAAATATTTGTTCCTTTCTGTTTATATTCATTGATGTGAAAATCGAGAACCTAGAAGCTGTACAAATTGCACAAACAGGTTGGATGATCCTTAAATGAAATTCAAAAATTCGGGTTTTAAGAACTTAATTTTCGTCACCAAAAATGTGTAACCGCCAACGGGTGGAGGTGGTTGATGTGTTCTGTAATTAAGCTATTAACATGTGGCTTGCCCTACTGCCCATCACCAACAGGTGACAGAATCTGTCAACGGAACAATTACCAGGTGTTAAACTGACACGCACTCCCAGCCATGAATGTACCAAGACCGTGTGTCATAATAAAATAATGATATGATGAAGAATTTTGACAAAATTAATATACAATTATACTTTATCTAGAAACTGTCTTTTTGAGCTTATGATGATTGTACTAAGGTTACGATCTGCAAAAATTCTAACTACAGTACACGCAGTACAGTGTGCATGTATAAAAAAATATAGACAGCAAGCCCGTCTCTAAAATACAACTGATAGATGTAAGATCATAAATGACGTTTGATTAAAGTGAACGCCTTAACCAAGTCAATTCCTTTTTTTTTTTTTTTTTTGATTGGTACCAGATTTTATTCTACGGCCATATGAAGTCCATTTACCACCCATTTTGCTCATAATGCAGAAATAGTCTGTGGGAATAAATATGGTTGAGGTAAAATGCAGAAATAGTTGCAAAGTTATAAATTACTGGTAAATTATGCATCAATACTCAAGAAGATACCCACATTTGACATGTTACAGCAAGCGAACAATATTGCTGAAGCTGAATATGTCTTTTGCAGTCAGTAAAAACAATTTTTGCATGAGCGGGCTTTGTTTTTTATTTATTTATTTGTTTATTTATTTATTTATTTATTTATTTATTTATTTATTTATTTATTTATTTATTTATTTATTTATTTATTTATTTATTTATTTATTTATTTATTTATTTATTTATTTATTTATTTATTTATTCATTTATTATTTTTTTTAAAAAGTGCGAAAGCCCGTTGATAATAATGACACTGCCTCCCGATTTTCGAGTTTTAACCTCTACATATTTTTAACGTTTAGTCTTCATATCGCCGAATATATATCAGTCCACATTATACCATGTCTATTATTGTAGTGGTTTTTGAATTGTACAATTACCGCTTTCATAACGTTGTCTTCTACTTTGATAATGATTTTCTTGGTTTTCCAGAGTCTAAAAATGAAATATTAGGACTCCATATAGCAGTTCAACATTTGACTGGCACAGCGTGGTGCATTCAAAGAAAATTCGAAAAAGTTACCAATAGTTTCTTTGGATTTTATAGTTGTTCGGTAAAAAAGTGACTATCAGCACACATTGTCCAAGTTTTCAGCTGACATGACTTATCAGTCGGCTGGGCTAGAGACCCTCCTGGCAGCACTTCTGGCTACCCCGCCGTGTTCAGCAGGCCGCCATACAGTTTTTCCTTTTTCCAATTTTTGAGTTAATCTCCGAAACTCCATAGTGGTTTCTCTTCAAATATTATGGGATTTTTATACCACTTTTACACCAATTATGCTCTTTTTTTTAAATTCCAAAAATGGACAATATGTGTACAGGTGTAGCATAATCAAAATAGTGATATGGTGGGACCGACGCTCGCTTACTTTTATGAGAAAATTGGTGTCCTGATGACTTTGACCTTTGCTGGATTTTTGTCAGATTTGTTCGATGAGTCACGTTTCAGCGACTTTCGAACTCTTATTTTATTTGGTTTTGTTTTACTTTGCTTTGCTTTGCTTTGCTTTCGTCAATTTATTCTATTCTGGGTTTTTTTGCCTTGTTTGTTTTTATTAATTTATTTATTTCGTCTTATTTTTGTCCTGTTTTTTCTTGTCTTGTCTTTGCCTTTGGGGGAAATCGCAAGGCGGCATCTTCTTTGGAAAGAGCGTTCTATTTGTTATCAAACAGACTCAGGAGCATACCCTGGGTAATAATAAAAGTTACCATTAGCAATTACAATGTCAGACCCATTCGGTATGGATATATTCACATTTTGAGGCAACTGCATATGTTCTCATTTGTGTGTCCCAACTAGTTGCCCTCAGCAAAAATATTTATGTGACCATGTATGACTTGCAACCTATAGGCATAGGAATGAATTGATTGCGCACGCACCTGTCCTGCATAACATAATTTGGTCGTTAAAGATTGTCATCTTATCTGTTTGTCATTATTGGGAATTGGCGCTGCTCTTTTATTTTGTCACAATTAATCTTTGTTGAAATTACGCGCTTGCAAGGCCGTCGGATACTCCTCCCTCTGTGGTACCGTTATGTGGGTGAATGAAGTTCTGAACATCATAATACTTATCTACCTTTTTTTCATTGGCATTTCGGAATTAACTCCGAGCCTGATTACATGGTAAATATACACTGGAAATGTATGAAAGTTCAAGGATGCATGTAAAAAAAACAACAACAACAACAACAACAAAAACCAACAACAAAAACACTTCCCAATCATCATCTGGGGCATAAAATATTTAATTGTTCAATTGACAGTTTGGTGTTACGAAATATTTCTAGTTTTGGTGGTGATTACCAATAATGCGCCCTTTAGCACTTTTCAAAATAAAAGCACGTGTGTCAGTTTTTGTCCAGTAACGAAGAAAAGTGGTATCTAAGTAAGTGTCATTTTAAACACACTTTAACACCCACAATTATTTTTCCTGGGACTGTGCGCATGCTAATACTTGTATCAGAAGTCTTTTCAAAAGAAATATGAACCGTGGTCACAAAAAAATACTTTAATACTTGAACCAGTGATGTCTCCCTCCACATCCCTGCTTGGACTTCTAATTGTTCTGTTTCTAACACAACGTTCTTCTAATAAAACATAACTATTCAGGGTTAAAATAATACCACACGCTTTCTTGTTTATTTTGTTTCACTCAATGAAGCGAACATTAAACATATATGTAATGATACAAAGTTGAAATTGTGCAGATTTTATTTTTCGTGTACACATGTCCTCATAAGCTAAGACTGCTTCAAACCTTTTTCCTTGAGATGTCAATGAAAGACGATTGTTGATAAATTAAATGGATCAGCATAATGTCAGAATTGTTTCAAATCAATTTTGAGATCCCCGGAATTGAAAAAATAGAATACATGAGATACTATGGTTGAATCTATAGGCCATTGATTATAGTCTCAGGACGGGAAGTAGATAAACCTTTGATTGCGTTCATGACAACAGTCACACATATCCAAATTATTGTCATAATTACACTCACAAAATTCCCCGAGCAAAAGCATCCCATTCAAGCGCCAGCAGTCCCTTCTAATTCGCTTGTTATAGATAAACTAAACGCTGCATATCAACTGCTGTGGATTCAGTCCAGAGTTTAGCGCTTCGAGAGTGAATATGACGTACTAAAGCATATTTTCTTGGGGCTTTTTTTTTTGTTTTTTTGTTTTTGTTTTTGTTTTTTTTTTTTTTTTTTTTTTTTTGTTTTTTTTTTTTTGTTTTGTTTTGTTTTGTTTGTTTGTTTTTTTTTTTTGGGGGGGGGGGTTTTCAAGTCTCATTCCAACTCTCCCTTTTGCTAACCCTTCTCTGAGTACAACTATTCTGTTACTAGTACCTCTTGATTTGACAAATGTTACCATATATCTCAATTCCAGAATGAGATAAAATTGACAACTGTCCTTGGCATGAACTGAGCCCTACGTTCCCAGCTCATGCCAAGGAAAGTTGTATACATGGGGCATGTGATCTTGATAGGGCTCATCTACAATTCTCAGTCAAATTTGTTTTTCATTACTGTTGAAATTAGTTGAAAACACTGAAGCAGACGACATTTGACTACCAACCGGTTTAAGGGGGAAAGGGTTTATAGTCAACAGTTTCATCAGCCTGCTTTGGGCGCAAAATGCAAAGCTGTTGACCCAGGTAATTATCTCCCCCTGAACTATTGGCACGCTGATACTTGAATCAAATGTCTTTTCACAAGAAATATGAATCTAGCATCGTTATAATCATTAGAGCAGTTCTTAAGTAGTTCGACTGTAGGCGCAGTTGGCATTTAAAGAGTGCATTCAGCTTAACTAAACCATGATAAATATGGTGTTTAATTTTACCGTATGGCAGTGTCAACGTTTGTTTGTCTTATTTGGAGGGGGTATTCAGAGCTACTTCTCCAACCGTTCTATGATATAAACTATGTCAATTCTCTTACCTGTCATCTGTTTTTATAGGTGAAAACATACCTTTCGACCACCTTAAAAGTATACCTTACCCGGAAAGATACCAGATAGATTGCATATTTTGCAGCACACATCATATAAAAGATGACAATTTTAATTGTATCCAGGAAGCATACGAGACTTTTAACATGTGAACAGTATCTTAAACATGCCTGTACTCTCCAAAGAGTATGTACATGTAGCTGTATGGCAGACATAAAATATAAATAGGAACATTATAAAGGTGTGTTTACACTTTTGGCTGTTACCTCTGAAACAACCGTGTTGCCGCTTGAAAATAACTGTCCTTGTCGCAAGAAATAATAAATAATAGAATTCTACGTCTGATACTACTTTTTTTCTAATCCTTGTTGAAGGAAACAGTCATAACCTGCTAGTTGAAACTTTAACTTTTTCTATAAAATCGACAGACTTGTCTGAAAATTTAGCTCAAATTAAAAGAGAATTACGTGTTCCATATTCCTTAATTTTTCAAAAGAAGCTTCAATCGAGATGCCGCTGTTCCAAATCTAAGTTCCTTTTCCTGATTGAGAAATTGTGTTTTCCTTCTCGCCAAATTGGCCGACGCTTTACTTTCTAATGGCCATGGAAGTTTTACTCGTCAAAGTTTCCACTGGCTTAATGTGAAATGATTCAACCAAAGGCTGGACTAGTTGTTGGTGCATAGCCCATTGACTAATCTTTGGCAACTTAGTACATAACCCATTCACTGATCTTTGGCAACTTTTATGAAGAATAAGTTTTAAAAATGTGCAGATGGAGCTTGGGTTACCAGGTAATGCAAAAATCAGCGAGTTATTCTTTTCTTATCCATTGGCTATGCAAATGCAAATCTCATCGAGCAAAGCATGTGTTATCATATCATGAAGTCAGTTGATCATTAGGAGCTTGTACAATACTTGTTACAAAAGTACATACTAAAGCATTTAGCACTTAAATACGAAATGAGTTACCTTTGAGATATCACGGAGGTATTATTCTGTATATTACCTCCATGGAGATATCTTATTCAGATGTATCGGCATGAAACTTTGCCCCTTAAAATATTGTCAACAAGGGCGCACTCTGGGCGCTAGGCCCCGTGGAAAGCTGTTGACTCAATCTCCTGATAGGTATGCACTCAAGGCCTTCTTTTGCGGGACCTTTAAGGCAATGCAGAGAGCAATGGCCCAACCTTTTAATTGTAAAATACTTACATAATTACATATTCAAAATATGTCTCTATCATGATATGAAATGTAATTTCAAATACACGCTTTGAATATCAATGTAAAAAGTGTATATCCATTCAATTAAAGAGAACTATAGACATATCAGAGCTGTTATAATTGCTTTTTAAAGCTGTGACAAATCCTTGAAAAGGCAGTACAAAATAACTGTTACAGTGAGTCCGAGCATGCAAGCCACACTCATTTAAAAACAATACAGAATTCCAAAGCATGAAGGAAAATGTTCCAAATAATCTCTGTTTCATGTTTTTTACATTTCGTAATCATTTTTCAATATGCGTTTCTAATAGTAGCCTATGTTTAGCTTTCGTTCTAAAATCTATGATTCTTATATATTGTTGTCCATTTAAAGTCTCTGCTTCTAACATTATACCTGGTTGCCACACCGGAAATTGAAAAGTAATAAGCTGATCATGCACAACTAACAATTAACATATTACACACCAGGTCCCAACATAAATGGATGCTCACCGAAAATATATCATTTCGTCTGTTTGTGTTTGTATTTGCATTTGTTAAACTATCCTAATACTTGAAATCACTCGGTATGTGATGCCAAGCTATCATATAGAATTCTATTTTTTACATTTTTGTATATTATCAAAAGATGAACTAGCTTACCAACACTGAATCACCACTCTAAGCCCAATAGTTATCAATATCAAATAGGTATAGCTTGCTGGATAGCGTTTACCAACCAAGTTTGTCTGCTCTACCTAGTTTTCTGCCTATCATGTGCCATGTTTTGTTACTAATCAGTCAACTGCCTTTACATAATTCCATACTTGTTGTTAGTTTATGCTGTCTCTTTGCTTTAACATGTTTGTAAAAAGTGAAATAAGCTCGTACTTATCCTAAGTAAAAGAAACCCATAATCCATGCCTTTTTTGCAATTTGTACTTTGGCACATGACAGAAAGAAAGCCTATGAGCAGGCAGGAAATTCAATACTAATGACGTGTGAAGTAGAGTGTTTGAAACAGGATATATTCAGTGCTTGCTCATTTTTCCTTTGAAACACATATTGATAAGAACTTTTTTGACTAAATGTTAGTCATACAATTATCACCTGTTTACCTGCATACAAGTTTTAGATGTAAAACCTCGCTCTAGACAGTAATGCGTGCTAAAATTCAAAGTTACCAAATGGAACACACAAAGGGGTGTGCATGTTCGTATTTACCACAATGACAGTGCACTCTTGTATAAAATAAAACTTCTAAATTTAATTATATCGAATAAGCTATATATATATATATATATATATATATATATATATATATATATATATATATATATATATATATATATATATATATGTATGTGTGTGCATTGTGAGATAGTGACCATCTTTTCATTTCTCATGGAAGAATTTTAAAACTTTCAAAACACAATGTGATGTACATTCAACATCATGCAAAGAAATACACTTATTATTGATGTATTAAAGTTTCAGATGCATGTGCACGCGCTATTTTCAATTTTTATATTCGAACTTTAATAGAATGAAAATGGGAAAGAACAATAATTTATCTTCATGTCATAGCGTACATATACATACAGAATTTACTTCTTTACCTTGAAAATTCTATGAGTCTGCTTTACTTGTATCTGATGTTGAAATTATATAAAAGGCCTAATGTATTTTGCATTATTAGATATGAAATATCGCTGAATTTACTAACTGATAAAGAATGCAAAGATCCAACCAGTTAATTGAATTGCCAAAACCAATTCACCAGCAGAGTTGCAGGCAAGCCCAGCCTCATGACATCTGTATAATGGAATTTGCATGATAGTTTTTGTAAACAGAATAACCTTGTCAATGTTGGGTAGATGAAAGTGAAAATCCCTGCTTCCCGAGACAGAAAACCCATATATCAAAATTAAAATCCCCCAGTGCGTGTAATATAAATTCCCTATGTTTGGTTGATAGTAATTGATAGAAAATGATCACTCCAAGGGCCAATAAATCCATAATTTATCTCGTTTTCTTGCATATGTGACAGGGAAATTTATGTTTAATAATTATTTTCTACAGTTAGCATTATAGCTTTTTGTATCTTGGGAAATTTAGGTCCCTTAGCGTAAATTAAATGATGATGGTAATTTGGTATCTGATGTTGATCAGTGTACAATGATGCCAACTACAGCATTGATTCTGGCACGCCTTTGCACTTGGGTTAGCGTCATGGCCCGTGGGGCCAACACATATTCCATAGGTCTTTTATCCAATACAGGCACAATGAAAAAATAGTGTCTGGAAAAAAAAAGCAAGCTATGAGAGATTTGTATTGTTGTTTTTTTTTTTTTAGGGGGGGGGGGGTCTTTACTAAATCCACTCACGCACGCTGTTCATCATACCTTTCCAATTTCGATAAACTTACAGTTAGGACTGAATAATCGACGAATATATGCTTTAACAGCTAGGTTTGGATCCTAACAATATCTCTCGGAATATATTTGGATATTTGTGAATTGTCCTGAAAAATGCACTGTTTGAGACAGAGGGGGAAGAGAGAGGGAGAGAGAGAAAAATAGAGAGAGAGGAAGACGGAAGAAGTAAACAGAGAGACTAACAGCGAGAGGATATTGTAAAGTGAACTTGGTGAAAACCTTATGTTTTTGCTTTAACTCTTTCAAAGCCAAGTGCGACTAAAGTCAATCTACTGAATACAAACTACTCTCAATCATAATAAAGACGGTAGATTCATTTCTCTTGTAAAACGGCTTTCATTCAAGCACAGGCATGCCTGTAGTTCAAGCACTGACATGCCTGTAGTTCAAACACTAGCATGCCTGTAGTTCAAGTACTAGTATGCCTGTAGTTCAAGCACTATATATAGCATGCCTGTAGTTCAAGCACTAGCATGCCTGTAGTTCAAGTATTAGCATGCCTGTAGTTCAAGCACTAGCATGCCTGAAGCTCAAACACTAGCATGCCTGTAGTTCAAGTACTTGCATGCCTGTAGTTCAAACACTAGCATGCCTGTAGTTCAAGCACTAGCATGCCTGTAGTTCAAGCACTAGCATGCCTGTAGTTCAAGTATTAGCATGCCTGTAGTTCAAGCACTAGCATGCCTGAAGCTCAAACACTAGCATGCCTGTAGTTCAAGCACTAGCATGCCTGTAGTTCAAGCACTAGAATGCCTGTAGTTCAAGTATTAGCATGCCTGTAGTTCAAGCACTAGCATGCCTGAAGCTCAAACACTAGCATGCCTGTAGTTCAAGTACTTGCATGCCTGTAGTTCAAGCGCTAGCATGCCTGTAGTTCAAGCACTAGCATGCCTGTAGTTCAAGCACTAGCATGCCTGTAGTTCAAGCACTATATATAGCATGCCTGTAGTTCAAGTAATAGCATGCCTGTAGTTCAAGCACTAGCATGCTTGTAGTTCAAACACTAGCATGCCTGTAGTTCAAGTACTTGCATGCCTGTAGTTCAAGCACTAGCATGCCTGAAGCTCAAACACTAGCATGCCTGTAGTTCAAGTACTTGCATGCCTGTAGTTCAAACACTAGCATGACTGTAGTTCAAGCACTAGCATGCCTGTAGTTCAAGCACTAGCATGCCTGTAGTTCAAGTATTAGCATGCCTGAAGCTCAAACACTAGCATGCCTGTAGTTCAAGCACTAGCATGCCTGTAGTTCAAGCACTAGAATGCCTGTAGTTCAAGTATTAGCATGCCTGTAGTTCAAGCACTAGCATGCCTGAAGCTCAAACACTAGCATGCCTGTAGTTCAAGTACTTGCATGCCTGTAGTTCAAGCGCTAGCATGCCTGTAGTTCAAGCACTAGCATGCCTGTAGTTCAAGCACTAGCATGCCTGTAGTTCAAGCACTATATATAGCATGCCTGTAGTTCAAGTAATAGCATGCCTGTAGTTCAAGCACTAGCATGCTTGTAGTTCAAACACTAGCATGCCTGTAGTTCAAGTACCTGCATGCCTGTAGTTCAAGCACTAGTATGCCTGTAGTTCAAGTACTAGCATGCCTGTAGTTCAAGCACTACATATATCATGCCTGTAGTTCAAGCACTAGCATGACTGTAGTTCAAGTACTAGCATGCCTGTAGTTCAAGCACTAGCATGCCTGTAGTTCAAGCACTATATATAGCATGCCCGTAGTTCAAGCACTAGCATGACTGTAGTTCAAGTACTAGCATGCCTGTAGTTCAAGCACTAGCATGCCTGTAGTTCAAGCACTATATATAGCATGCCCGTAGTTCAAGCACTAGCATGACTGTAGTTCAAGTACTAGCATGCCTGTAGTTCAAGTACTAGCATGCCTGTAGTTCAAGCACTAGCATGCCTGTAGTTCAAGCACTATATATAGCATGCCCGTAGTTCAAGCACTAGCGTGACTGTAGTTCAAGCACTAGCATGCCTGTAGTTCAAGTACTAGCATGCCTGTAGTTCAAGCACTAGCATGCCTGTAGTTCAAGCACTATATATAGCATGCCTGTAGTTCAAGTACTAGCATGACTGTAGTTCAAGTACTAGCATGCCTGTAGTTCAAGCACTAGCATGCCTGTAGTTCAAGCACTATATATAGCATGCCTGTAGTTCAAGTACTAGCATGCCTGTAGTTCAAGCGCTAGCATGCCTGTAGTTCAAGCACTATATATAGCATGCCTGTAGTTCAAGTACTAGCATGCCTGTAGTTCAAGTACTAGCATGCCTGTAGTTCAAGCACTAGCATTCCTGTAGTTCAAGCACTAGCATGACTGTAGTTCAAGTACTAGCATGCCTGTAGTTCAAGCACTAGCATGCCTGTAGTTCAAGTACTAGCATGCCTGTAGTTCCAGCCAATATAATGGTCCGGGAAAACAACTGTGCTCGGTGCGTTATGGGCGCCTGCGCCCAAAGCATCCCGAGTAAAGTTGTTGACTCAATCTAAAATGTGGCCTGAAAGAGTTAAGCTTTAATCGGGAAGTTCATAGCAACTATTGGTTGCGGAATATCGATTAAACATCTAATGATCATACGATTAACTACAACAGCAATTAACGTATAGTATGTCAAGACCCACTGAAGAGAGCTAAACTAATGTCTCTTATCAATCTTGGAAATTGGCTGAGCAGAATAAATCTGATGTGCCATAATATTTTATGACGAAACTGTCATTTCTTATGTTGGTCATGTGTCGTTACAAGCTTTTCTGGACATTTCGTTTTAAAACTGCTCACGGATATTTACCTAAATAAAAGTCTAGTTTCAAATTCAGTGAATGATTTGATGAAGTTGAATACTTTTTTGGAGACCCATGAAGTTCATTTAGGTGTTTGGTCCGAATAATGATTTACATGCGTCCGATTGTTCCACTTTGTTCGAAAATATGCTGTGCACAGAACGCATTAAACTCTAGTTCAACGTCAAGTTTCGAGAAAGGCAGTTTTAAAAAATGTGTGCAGATCATTATATTTTGATTGCGCAAAGTATGTAAAAAAGGAAATTCAGCAAAGCTGCATTTGAGAATTTAAAAAAGCACTAGATACATGTACGTACCACATCGACAATTTAACATCCCCAAGAACACTACAGTAATGATATGGAAAGCTAAGTTACTTGTTGAACATTTTGTGGATAGCGGAGGCCTTAATGTGGTAAAATAAAGCTGATAGGGCTGTGGATGTACTTGGATTTTGATACTAGCTTTGGTCGGGGCTCACATATTTGCATTGAACATGAGCCTTCCACAAACCATCCTGCCATTTCAATTGTATGCACAAAACTCGAGATACCCCTCAAAAAACCGGTCCAACTGTCTCAAATGTTGGTATATGTGGTACATGTGGTACATGTAGTTATAACTGATGTACCTACTCTTGATAGGTTTCTCTTATTGATACGGTTATGACTTTTACTTTCAAGAAATCTTTTCATGCAATTGCACGCAAACCAAAGTGAATCTTAGTTTTGTGAGAGAAGAGGCAACTTTTCTTCATAGCTTCGAGGAATACGAATCTGGGATCCTAATGATAAATCAGACTTGTTTGACTTAGGTATATCGACTTTAGACGTGATTGGCACTGAAACGGTTAAGGCCACGTCCAACTTGGCAAAGTGACTGAACCTCTGGGCCAAATATCAGAGAAAAATGCATTCCTATATAATAAGCCTATAACCTTAATTGACTACAATGCTTTGCAGAATCTGTCTACATTAATGGTGGAACAGTGCTTTTAAGGTTGTATAAACACGAGCGTTTTGGGTAAAACGTTTTAATTTGAAACTTTTGATATTTTTTGAAAAATATTTTAAGATAAAATGGTCAAATGTATGCTATTATGATCTCAATACATGTATCTACAAAACTGCATCACGTATTTTCATAACTACATCTGTTTTTTTTTTTTTTTACAAAGGTGACACAAAAATGGCAAAATTGCTGATTTTGTCAAAATTGATGAAGTTGGTGAAAAAACGGTTCGTTTCTTAGAAAAACCCTGATAAGCTTTGGTCTGAAAATTGTGCCATTAAATCATTTGATTAAAAAACAGACAATTAGTTTAAGAGAAAAATTCCACATAAAGTGGAAATTTTGGCGCAAATACCTATTGTATGTAATCAGGATTCACATTTAAATGTTCAATTGATTTCCAAGTAAGCTTTTCCTAGTATTTTCTTGGTTTCTCCAGATTGTATTGGGACTATAGAACCACCAAATTTGGACAACTGAAGGACAATGTATTTGTATACCAAAATGTCCCAACAGCTCAAAATGAACAAAATTACACAAAGCTGGTTGGGCATTACATTAAAACAATCAAGCAACAAAGAATGGCATTTTAAATCATTGGTAGCTTGGGTTTTAGTATGAATTGCCGGTGAACTTTCAATTTTTACTTTAAATTATAAGCTAGAACATGCGTTCACCAAAGGCGCTGAATGATTTAATCCTCAGCCCCCAGTAATCAAGATGCTAAGTTGCATTTTGTGATCATATTTGTATTTGGCTGTTGGAAACTTGTACATCGAAAATAGTCTGTCGAGAAGGCCTATGTTACAAACATAGTCTGCAGTTCTAATGAGTTTCACACCAGACCAAACAGATCAGCGGTTCATAGATGATGACGTAAATGGTAGCACACTATTCTTATTGCTACGATAAATCTGATCCGGACTCCGCGACCCGGATACTTTCTATATTCTCAGGGAGGTAGATTAAAGCGGTGCGAATTTCTTTTGGTTTCCTTTGATTGTTAAGACAAAACAGGTTGATTGTGTGTATCATTACCATTACACAGAGCATTTTTGAAATATTATAAGCTTACACTATCAAAGTGTAACACAAAGATGCAGTCCTTTTCTCGTGAAATTATGCACTTCTGGGACCAATGTCTTCAACCGCTGTGCACCCTGTTAAATAGGTAAGGTCAAGCTCAATTGGTTTATGTGGATTTTCAGTAGAGGGCTCTGTAGGCAGGAAGGCTAGGTATGTGTAATTATAACAGTTTCCATTGCACTTTGTACCTCTGTAACGTAACACCTCTCTGCCTAGAAACACCAAGTTGTTTGTGGTAAATGGTTGTATACAGATGAAATACTGCTGTAAATTTGATAACTTTTGTACCAAAACTATTCAATGTATTGAATGTTACTTTAAGATAGAATCCTATGGGAATACCCCCCTCGAACCCTCGTGAATTTTGTGTATTGGGTTGTGTATTCAGACAATGACACATAAAATTGGTAATTGTGACCTCTTCTATTCGCCCTTGACCAACTTATTCAAATTCAGAATAGGTGCGTATGAATAACGATAAAATGGGCGGGCCATGGGCAGCAAGATGAAAACATCCGTGGTATGCAAACAGCTTGACACTTCTCGTGCAAATCATGGGAAACCGTGGGCCAATTGCTTCATACCGGCGTGGCGTACAGAGAGAAATGCTATTCATTTTTACTAGGGATATGGACAGATGTTGACAACGTTAATGAACTATTTACTGAACTGCACAGTCCCCATGAGTTTGCGAAATTGCACAGGGAGATGAGTTCAGCGCTTCGCCGATCTCCGTGATAGCTGCCAAATCCCGAAGAATTCGCTACCGGGCGAGATTCATCATCCTCAAAAAATAACAAACACATGCATCCGATGCTTTCTTGGATACTTTATGCTAGCGAAAGAATATAGACTTTGTGTGCGCTGGGCATTTAAATACATGTGCATATAAACGTGACTTTGCCGTCTCTTGAATGTGAAAATATATGGAGTATTATATATCTCACGGTGTGTAACATGCATTTAATGTTGACAAGAACATGACGTCCCCTGGGTGTATAAGATTAATATCTAGTTTCCCACTGTACAAAATCTAAAAACGAAAATGTACGATGGAAAAATGAAAACTATGCCACTTTCTCCATATATATCTAGTCACACGAACGCCTATTGTTTTCCCGCCAATAAATTCAAGAGTACGTCGGCTGCAAATAAAAGTCCTGGCTGCAAACAAAATGCATTTACAATGTTTGAGGGAAGAGAAACAAGATATTTGTCACAGTCATCAAATATATGGCACATACAAGCATTTATAGTGGGTGCCTTGTGCAAGTGCATGCAACCTGAAAAAAGGGTCTCCGGGTTCTTTGTTTGTTGTGGTGGGCCAATGAACCTTGTATGTCGAGACATGGCTTTTTTCTGGTCTAAGAGCAGTAGAATTAGTGTGGAGTAATTTTTATTGTGAAGTAAACATGAAAAGAAACCTTTCAAATTTTCACTGTCAACCTGTCAAGGTCTGAAAAAATTACAGGCTAAATGTATGTATGTATGTATGTATGTATGTATGTATGTATGTATCTATCTATCTATCTATATATGTATATATATATATATATATATATATATATATATATATATATATATATATATATATATATATATATATATTGTATTTGTGTCTTTCCGCCCAGAACCACTTCCTGGTAGTCTTTACCCTGTTCCGTAGTCCGACCTCTCGACACTGCATAAGCTAACCTGTCATTGTCTAACCTGTATACATATGGACGTACTTTTAACACGTTCTTCGGTAGAATTTTGACACAGGCTGTATTAGCCCAAATAAATTAAGGGGGTAACACTATATATACACACACATATATATATATATATATATAGAGAGAGAGAGAGAGAGAGAGAGAGAGAGAGAGAGATATATATAGATATAGATATAGATATAGATATGTATATATATGTACATGTATATATATGTATGTATATGTGTGTGTGTGTGTGTGAAAGAGAGAGAGAGAGAGAGAGAGAGAGAGAGAGAGAAAGAGAGAGAGAGAGAGAGATCACCAGCAACACAGACACATTCTCCTAAAACCAAGGCCTACATACATATGATTTTACTACTTCATAACAAGACTGCGTTGATTTCTGTAATTTACTGTTTTGAAAACACTTTGTGTCCAACTCATTTTTGGTCAAATGCACACGCATCATTAAGCAAACTCGATTCAAAAGAACATATTGAATCTCTCTAATATAAAAACGTTGATACAGCACATCCCAGTAACCGCAGGTCTACTAGCTCGAGAATACAAAATAACTTAAATTACAACAGCTCTTGGAGGTACTCGGATTTTGCACCTGGATTTCTGACGCCCGATTATCATTTTCCTCTCTGTGATTCTCTTTCTCTGTCTACCTGTCTGCATGTTTCTCATTTTTGATATACATCGGCTGATTTTAAATACACGCAGTAGAAAAATTCTTGATGAATTTATATTTTTAACAG
>OZ026624.1:87972265-87993265 GCA_964020975.1 Hermodice carunculata
CTACAAATTGCCATTTATTCAGCGTCTATAGTTGCCTATAAATTGTTCATTATTATTGGTATATTGTATTTATTTGTTAATACGTCCGCCCTATTAAGCCGCAAGTTTCATTCTGGCACCATTACATTGCCGTTAATAGCAGCAAATATATGTTATTTGGCGAAAAGTTACTCGTATTGGTCTCTGCGTTACTATTACTTATCGATAGACAAAATTAATACCAGCAAATATATGTTATTTAGCGAAAAGTTACTCGTATTGGTCTCTGCGTTACTATTACTTATCGATAGACACACTGATTCATTATAAGTAAAAGTTGTCAATAAGCAAATTAATGTTGTTTGCCAGCAAGTAACTGTGTCCTACTGTAAGAGAAAGATAGTAAAACATAACAATTGAAATCAACGCTTCGATGTTCGTTTCAACAAAGGCAATGATTGTATCAACTAGAAGATAATCTTTTACAGATATGATTGAATAAATGGAAATATCAAACTAATATCCAGTGAACCAGGATTATCAACGTTAGGCCAAACATTTTCTGTCATATATTTCACGGTCATCAAGTAGAGGCGAACAAAACACAGATAAAACGAAAAGCATGGCATCCAGGGGAGAGTTGCCCATATGTCAACCACTCCCATGTTTATTACAATGGTATTCCGTGTATAGTTTTTCAGGTTAAATTGAACATAAATCTTCCCGAAGAATATTTGCATAACAAATATAAAGGGCGGGCCTATAGAAGGATGTACGGCCAACGACTGTAAAGGCGAACGTGTAATGTGAATATTTGTTTTATGTCGTTTTCCATTGACAGCATGAACATTACTTCCATGTTGACACTCATGAGTACGATCTGTTTATATAAGGTCCAAACTAGATGCCGCTCACGCGGGGGGCTATGATATTCAAATGCTGATATTGACATGATTTTATGATAATACCCTGCCCTGATTTACCTTCAGAGGCTGCTTTTAATGTGGCTATGAATGAGAGAGCGGGCATCTACATAATATTCATACAAGAAACATGAAAGTTTTCCACGTCCCCAAGTCGCAAGCAGAAAAGGTGACGCTGCTTGCAAGATATACACCAGTACAGTGTGTTTGAGTTAAATTGACTTTCTTATTACGAACAAAGGACAATCCTTGTTATGAGAACTGAAAATGCATGCTGCAGACTGAATACATTAGCACAGACCTGCCAACCAACTCAGATTTTACAAACACCTGTTATTTAAGTTTCATTCTCAAGTATTTTTTTTTTACCTGTCGAGAGACTAATGTGTTTAAACGCGGTGTTCGTCCGTCGTTCCAATGCTGTAACTGAATTCAAGTTGATTTAGGAATTTGACCAATGCATGCATCATGCACAATAGGCTTATATCACTACCGATATGCTGGGTCCGTCTCTAGTGGTTAAACCTCTTGACTGCTTTAGAGCAACTTTAATCGTGCATATGTAGTGAAGCAACGAAGACCAAATCGAAGTTGGTTTAAACATATTTTATTGATGCCATTAGGAAGGCGTGCCCTATTTTAATCCTTCTTGCACACATAACAGAGAAAGTGAAGACGATTCGGATTGACAACACTGAGGACTGATGCAAAGAAAAACGCTACAGTGACCACGACAGAGAGAGTGGCGAGACACAGGGCTGGAAGAATAACACCGCCCGGTACGTGTGCACAGATAGAGAGAGCGTGGTTGGAGTAGGCCCTCTAATTATGTAACCATGTACTTGGTTACAACATTAAATCTCAAATATCATCAAGTGTCAAATGTAGCTGTTTCAATGATATATCTATGAACAGCTTTTAAAATATCTCCATTTTATTTGAAAATCCAGCTTTTAGATCCAGATAAAAGTGTTTCTGCAGTAAAAGATACGAGAGGCAAGACAAAATTTTGAAGTTCGTCACGATTAATTTTATATTTCATTCATTCAAAAATAATGAAAGGCATCCTCGTTCGCCGTACCAAAGGCACACCCTCGAGAGTCTATATACAACACCGTTGTTGAACAAATCTGACCGGAGTATACTACATTTCAATCGCAAACGCGCGTGAGGGACTGGCACTCTCCTCTCCTCAAGATAATATAATTTGTCACATTTCTTTGTGTTCTTATTGAGCCTGGAGTTGAACTCGTCGACATTTTCAGAATGTTGTACATGAACAGGTAGGCTGGTCAAAAGTTTGACCATTAAAGCAGGACACATCAAAGAGAGTGGTTCGAGTGCGTACTAAAGAAAGATTTCGATTTGATCGCACTTCATAACAATTTCTATCGTGAGCATGGTGCAGAAGTAGATTTTGTAAATAAAAGGGAGCGTTGAAGTTAATACACACACATACATACATACATACATACATACATACATACATACATACATACATACATACATACATACATACATACATACATACATACAGCACTAATATCAATCAATAAAGAAATAATGACTTTGACTGGGAAGAAAATTGCCACACTGAGAAAATAAAGGGATATTGTTCTCCTAGAGTATAGTTGAATGAGTTCGATGTACTTTTTTAGTCTGCATACATCACACGGTAGACAGTTTGGGATTAGTGTATAAAGTCGTCAAGCTAGAATATGGTTCTTGCTCCATGATATAATGCACATTATATTCCAATCTACATTTGTATAAATATATTCACTCTCGATGCACATGTAATACACTTACGGTTGCAGTCAAGATGAGTAAATTATCATGGCATACCGTTTAAGGGTTCTTTAACTGTCACAATCAAACTTAAATTTGATCATGCACGTTTGGAAAAAAGCAAAGATTCCCTCGGAAACTTCACAAACCACACATATTACATACATATGTTTTCGTTTCTCTTGGCGAGTGACACAGAATGAATGAAAATCGTCGGTACAGTTGCGCTCCAGTATTTTCAATCTCTATTCTTTAATTGTGTGGAATGAATAAAATGAATACACCATTTAAACCCATCAAAGGCCGAAACACCTCCCATGAAGTCCATTGTTATAAGAATAAAAGACGCGTGCCTTTTTTACCATCTGCCTTGATCATAATCTGGATAGTCCTTACATAACGACGCATCACACAAAAACTTTATTTCATTGTATAGACGGCTCTTTTCTGGCAATATTGCAGTTCATCTTTGGTCATACTGGCGATTTAGTTCTCAATAACTGCCATTTTTTTTTGAAATGTAGATGAGTTCCGAGGTAAAAATACACAGAGATGTGAAGTAAACTGCTCATTCACTTCACTGATATGATTAATGCATAGCCTATATATTCTTGCTTTTAATCAAATTAAAGCACAGTCAATTATTATTTGTAAACATGTTCATTTTCAGACAGATAACTCGAGAGCCTGTAAATTAACCTTTACAGTGTTGATTTAAGACTAAGTCAACAGCTTTCCTTGAGGCACTCTGTATGCACTATCAGTTGTAAGGCAATCCAGTCAAACTAAGTGCAGTTGTATTGTAGCAACAAAACAAAATGTGCAGGACGCTCCTAACCTGGAGTTTCTCCATCATTCATTCACAATAGCTGGTGTAAAATATTGCACATAGGAAAACGAAAGTGGAACATGTGTATACTGCTCGTAGACCTGAAAAGACCGCAGAATATGTAAGTACAAGTCCTAATCCTTATTTAGAAACAAAGTAATCCCAAAACACAACCTCCAAATAATCTACTAATTCTGGATTATTTTAACCGGGAGGAATCTATTTTAACACCTATGTATCGGAACGCACCTTTTTCAATTGAAAATTACCTTTTTTTTTGTCACAATGCAAGGAGAAGCTGCTGACTCCGTTATAGAAGGCTAACTCGTTCCCGCTCACATTGTCCAAAAACACCAGGATGCACATTGTAGTCTGTCTTCACACTTCCACTTACATTTCTTGGTACTGGAAAATATTTTGCCGAGATTTTTATGTAAGACAATCCGTGATGGTGCTCCTTTGATCAATAGCTTTCCTTGGTGCGAGTTGAGTGCAATGCGACCACCCCGAGCCAAGGAAAGCTATTGACTTAGTGGAACTATAGCAAGGAATGGGTTAATCTTGTAAGAGGCGTATAATCACAAACATCTAGTGCAAATGGTACCTGCTTTTACCTTTAAAAGGAGAATTTCTCAATATGCTGGTTTTAATTTTTCTTTGTTGGAGCCACATAAAACGTTAGCAGACAACTCTCAAGTACTCAAGAGACAGAGTCGATCCCCATCGCATAACTCCTCTCCAGATAATCATTGTAAAATAACTAAGGAATAAAATGGTAGATTACCTAATCTGAGACCACATAATGGCATCCCATGCACTTTAAGCATTCATTCTGTCTACAATTAGATGCGCAAGTACCTTTTCTGATGTAGCCTATTATGAGCCGAAAGAAGTTGTCCGTTAGATCAAAAAGAAAGTGATGTCAAAGAAAACATGCAGAAAGTATTTGTGAAAGCAACCAATTTTTATGTAAGATTTTAATCTGCAGCGTCCCGTTAATTTGCATTTAGAACCTATTTACTATTATTAGGAAGTTGTACAAAACATGATGTAGGTCCAGTGAAATTACAAGCTGAGTTTGTGTATACCTTTAACAAAATTAATCGATTAGCCGCGCGGTTCTTACATAAGTCTCCATTGTGTAGTTCATTGTTGGACAGCATGGGACTCCGCTCGACCAACAGTAAAACGTTCCATTTACCATCGTTGTTGTCCTTGTTTGTACAATTCAACGTTCAGTAAAATGTGGTATACAATATACATATTTAACAAAACGCTAAACCTGCCTATATTGTCTCATGGTTGAGATAATGAAATATTCTGCTAATTAAAAGATATATTGTTTATAGGTATTCAGGATCAGTACCATGTGCGCTTCGGTGCAAATGCTTTGTTGATGCGCCATTATAATGGCGAGGCTTCCTTAGGTCCACTATTGGCGTTTCAAATGCCCAGGAATTTTATTCAACCGGGGCATGTGATTTCTATCGCATTTCTTGCCATACTTTTAGCCAAAATATTTTGTCCCAAAAAAATAAAATAAAATAATAAAGCAGATGGCCCAATAAACTATCAATGGTGCATCCCATTTTCAGTGGAAAAAGTTTGGTTGGCTAAAAGGCATGAAAGAATTAAACTTACATTTGGGAGCAAGACAGCGCGTTGAATTTCGCTTGGAGCCCTTTTATTGGGACTGGAAAACAGGTTACTGTATTCCCATTTATTATTATCCAAACTAAACTCAGGGAAATGAGGCGATTAGCTGCTCGATCGGAGAAAATAAGCTGGTCTTTTTTACCAGCTAAATTGACTAAAGCAATACATGTGAACACGGCAAAAACTGTTAAATTTTCTTCGTTTTGGCTTAAGGTTCTCCTGTCCCGTTGTCATTTTAACGGGGTTAAATTTGTTTGTAGATGGGCAGGCACATACATATCACTCCAGGACAAAAAGGGGAATTGGCCTTTTCCTTCCTTTTCTTTATGCATACATAAACACACACACACACACATACATACACGCACACACGCACACACAGATATATATATATATATATATATATATATATATAGTGGTAAAATAGTGATGTAAACAATCACTACAAGTAAATTCAGAACTATTATTTTTTAAAAACACATTTTATTATTGATTGGGACCAAGATTTCCCAGCATCAGCCTCACTTGCAAATTAGAGCTATTTCATCCGATATCGTACTTTAACAGCCCAGCTGACGTGTCCGTCACCTGACTTTATAGGATGATCGGTCGTCCATTCACATTTATACCTTCGTCTTCGTCTTCCAAGTGATTTTTTTTACATATGGACTTTTTAATTCATGTTTCAGGAAAATTTTAAACATACTCTCCAAAACTGCTTTGTTAATTGCTTTGAAATTGTGCAGAAATACTTTAGAACAATCCTACATCTTAATTTGTTTTAAAAAGTTGCGCTACGATTTTTGTTTATTTTCTTGTCAAATTTGCTCGTTATTTTATTTTTTAGAAACTTCTTCTGAACCATAAGCTAAACTGTTTTCAAAGTGAATAGAAATGTAGCTTGACTCAAGTTCGACCAAGGTTGTTCATTACATGGATATGTCATCTCCGAGTGAATTATAAGGATTTGTAAAATATACGTAACGAGCACTAAAGTTGCATAGCAGAGCGTTAACTGCAGGGATGCCAGTGCATATGCATGTACAGTGAATCCTCTCTAACCGAACACCTCCATATACCGAACACCTCTCTATACTGAACACCATTTCTCGGTCCCAAATATATGCTTCCAATGTTAGCAAACCTCCCTATACTGAACACTTCCCCATACCGAACACTTTTTTCAGGTCCAAAGGGTGTTCAGTACAGGGATGTTTTACTGTATGTAGTTCTGTCCAAAACTGTGGATCATGTATGCTTTAAATCTGGTGGAGATGTAGCTTTGGTATGTCTCTATCCAGCTTGGTCAGTGATTTTTGGAGTTTCGATTATTACCGTTTTTTTTCCCCCTTTTTTGGGGAACAGTTTAAAAACTCCTCCCAAAAATCACTCAGCCAATTATTTAGGGTTAACACATAGACACCTCTAGACATCCCTCGACCTTGCTTGGTTCAACAGATGGCGCTTCGATTTATTGTTTCTATTATAATTTATGTGAGTCTTTTTTATTTTGATGACTTCTCCCAAGCCACAAGGTGTTTTTCAACAGATGGCGCTGCGATTTATTGCTTTCATTTTCTTTTTGAATTAATTTGTGTGTGCCTTTGTAACTTTTGGCGACATTTTCCAAACTGTAGGCTGTAGTTTCGTCAAATTAGGTAGAATTATAAATTGACTTCATCTCCACCAAGTTTTTTTCATGTAGAAGTATTGTCATTTCGGGATTTGTGACAATTTTTGAAATTACAGAAGAGTACATGCTAGCATGGCTCTACGCCGGGATGCCAGTGTACCTGCACGCACATGTAGTTCTGTCCAAAACTGTGAACCAGATCCACTTTAACCTTGTTGGGAATGTACATGGGGCGAGTCTCGAGTTTCTTCACACAGTCACGCTCCGGTGATTTTGTTATTTTTGATTTATTATTAATATTATTATTATTATATATATAATTTGGAAATACCTGAAAGGTCTTCTCCCAAACATCTTGACCAATGGTTTTGATGTTGCAGTAAATACCTCTGGGTACCCTAAACCAGTGCGTGATTTATTTTGGATTGAACAATTCAAGGTCAGCTGAGGAGAAGCTCTTCACACAGGCCTGATGTACATTTTAATTTTGCGCATTTTCCAAATGGATTGCGAAAAGTGTGTCTTGTGAGACCTGCATCAATTGTACAATATTTGTGAACAACTAAGGAATTTCTAAAAATGTAGCAAGCAAAAAGAAGGACTACATGGATTACATTACCTATCGTCGAAGTCTATTGCACTATAGTAATGAATTTGTTTGGTGAAAATAAAGGCGTGATTCCCAAGCTTTGATGCTATGATCTCCCGTTGAAAATGTGAATTCCCAGTATCATCATATTTTTAGCATAATGATGAGTTTTAGGAAAGGCATATCAAATATTTTGTTGCCGGAGTAAAGCTTTCTCAAGTTCCAGTTTTGTTGGGGTTTTTTTGTTTTGTTTTGTTTCTGTTTGTTTTGTTTTTGTTTTGTTTTGTTTCGTTTTTTGTTTTTTGTTTTATTTTTCCTTGTATGACCAATAAACATCAATATGTTGAAGAAACTGAATGAGATCTGACCCACGTTGAAAAGCCCATTGTGATGTACTGAGTCTGTCTCCTGCTTTTCTTTTTAAATTCTTTTAGGTTGTTTTTTTCTGAGCTTTGTGGCCTTTTGGTGGAATCTCCCTGCACCACAACTAATTGAGATGAAAGCACAACAACTGACAGGTTATGGCAAGTGAACAACAGAGCTGCCAAAAAATTAGTGGCTTACCCATAAGTGCATGTACTGTGCCCATTCAAAAAACAGCCCATCTGCCACGTTTCTATGACAGTGATGAATGAACCCTACAGCAGGTAGTTATATGTTGTAATTATGACGTGGTAAATCATGATATTCAATCTTTCAATGAATTCATAATATATTTCAAAGTGGCTCTGCGTTTCACGAAAAGTTCTGATTCTTTTGTTCAAAAAAAAAGCCGCAGGAGGAGCACCTTTCAGTAACACTATACACGGTGCTGGCAGCCATGAATTTTTTCTAACAAGGCTATTTCCTATTGTGACTATTTATCATCAACCATCATATCAGCTTGGTTTTCGTGACATGGGCACTTAAACAGATTGTAACCCCAAGTGCCATATAGTCAGCCTGGGGACAGAAAGCGAATACTATGTGAAAACGACAGCTTGGGGTGGGTGGGCGATGATGGAGGTGTCTGTTACTTATATGTTCCGACTATCCGTACGCACCACCATCTTCCTATACAGAAAGGTGAAAAAAAAGTAACACAACCCCGTTAGTGCAATAAATAATTGATGATAGTGTCAAATTTCGATCAGATTGAAATAAAATAGAAAAGAGAGAAAGTTGAGGTTATCTACAAGAATGACGAAAAGAATATGGAGAGGTCAGGACTAAGTTAGTCATATTTATGGTGTACAGCGGGTCGGGTATCGATGTGTGTTCATCTGGTTTGACATGTGTTAATGTTGCGTTATGCATGCGGATATAGAGACCACCAAGACGACAAGATTGACTCCCGATACGCTGTGCCGACAGGCGCCAAAGCCTACAGCTACGTAATTACTCAAAGTGGAAGTTTAAAAGTATACGCACCTGTTTTTGAGAAGTAACCATCACGCCACAATTACCCAAAGCCACTAAATGGATTCGTGGTTAGAGGAAAATCTGATAACCAAATTGTGTTTTTGTGAGTAGTCGTGCCCTCCCACCCAAGAATAACCAACTCTTTTCGAAGGGGCAACAAACAGACGTGGCTTTCGAAGTGTCATTTCTGCCGGTGACACCTGTACCACAGGCTACTTTTGCAATATAATTGGATTCATTTCTTCATTTTCATTTAACTATCGACAGAGCCTACTTGCCCAAAATGTTAAGAGACTCGAGACACCTCATCAAACGCTAATAATCTGTCTGTAAATTAGCTTTAATTAGGGGCATTGATGCAGTACCAACGCCATGCTAATTGCCCTTAATGTAGGCGGCTTGGTACGAATGAGTGAAAGGGGTGCTTTTGTTTGGGAGTTTTTGGCGTGTATCTCGCATACTGAAGTCATCAAGATTCCAGACAAAAGCTTTACCTTTCTGGATGTAAAACCTAAAACTTCTACAAGCAGACCTTGGTCCGCGCGTGTGTCGTGCACAATAGCAATAATAGACAGCTTGACCTCTGCAGAATTACATGAAAGGGACCGACTTAAATCGAAATGAAAGGTACTGCAAATATCTTAGTGCCAAAAAAATATAAAAATAGTTTAACATGTTACAAGCAGCAAATTATGAAAAAGCACGATATCAATAATTCTGAAAAAAGTGCTCAATAGAATATGGAAAAGCGTATGCTACAAATCACGACAGCTGTTGATCGGGAAATTGAAATTGAAAAGCATAAAAATTGCCGTCAAGATCATTGCCTTAAAGGTAAAACCACTTGCAGGTATACTCAACAGAACCTGCAAATTCCCATATCCCTGTCCTCTGAACTTCTCTCGTGGGGTTTGTTTCGGTCTTTTGTGCATTTGTTAACTTGTATCATTGTGTTCTAAATGGACAGACAGAAATATGTAGTTGTTTCAGGTTTGGTGGGCTTTTGTACAAGAAAAATTATCATAAAGTGAAGAACTTGGGATCACCTGCATATGCCGCTGCTCTATGTATATAATCCAGTCAGATTTATTTTTATTTGGTTAAGTTGCCAAAAAGTTCAATTCACAAAAAGTAGCTGTATGAAAGGCTTGCAAATCAGGCAAACTTAAATTTATCAGGGCTATTGTTTGATACATCCGTAGTTTCTTACTTGTGTCAAATGCCCGCTTTGTTCGGACTTCTTATATGGTGTATTTCACGAATGGCATAAAAAATATCACAAATATACTCATGTATATACCTTGGGTCATAGCCATTTATCACAAGAATTTGTATGATGCAGTCTGTTGTCCTTCGCCAGAAAGAAATGAATTTGTACATGGCAAACTGAAATTTGCCCAGAACTGTTAACGCTCTTTATCCCGTAATCCCGCATGCCGAGAGTGACCACAGGCATACTAAAAATTATGCAATTTTCCCGGTGGTTAATGTCGCTAATTTGTGATTTTACATTCTTCAAATTTGCCATCACATACAGAGTTTTTTTTTGGGGGGGGGGGGTTCTATTATTATTTTACGGGGTTTGTCTGATTTTCTGTTCCTCATATGTTGGTAAAACTGCGAAATTAAATACTTTTACAGCACGCATACACTGTCCATTGATAGCTGACCTATCGTGCCATCAATCACTTCATTGGATTCAAAGTTACAGAACTTGTCATGCTTGTCAAATCTGCAAATGTACTTACAGGTTGTAAACATAAACCTAAAGAAGATATGATACAGCACAAACCCACTACCGTGTGTAAAAAAACTACTTGGTAAGAAGTCATTAATTATGAATGGGAATAAGACTTTATTTCATACTAGTCATTGAAATCCATATGATATTTCCATCAAATTAAAACCGACGTGAGTGTGTTCATTTCAGTACTAGTTCAGGAAATTAATTAAAATCATTACGGCGAAGATCGTATAAAATTTCAGTGATTTATAAAAATGTTTAGAGATCTTTTATGGGAGGCAATTGCTCGAAGAGCATAGGAATTGATAAGAATGACTCCAAATCAAATACTACAGTGTGCAGTGTTAATCTATTATGGATATAATACAAATTATTCATAACATATGCAGAATTAGATAATAAAGCCAGTCTACTGGAATGGTGATTTGCGATGACACATTGATTATGTCTACCGTTGTGCCGTAACATTATGAATGTTCCGTATGGTCGACAATTTGTTTTGATCAAAACGATTCGCAGCGTTAATAATAAACTACAAAGTGCAAGATATCCTCTTAATCGTTTAATCAAGTTTGGATTTATCTTAACTGTAATGAAAAGAAGATATTGCATGAAAAGTGCAGATGGGACCTGTCAAAATGGCTTGTCCACGCCAAGAAGAGTCGCTGACCCAGCCTTAATTTCAGGGGAAAAGGGATCAGGATTGTAAATGGTTCAGGTAGCTCTTGTTTAAGATTATAAGTGCGTTTCTTAGTAGCCAAACATTTTTTCATGCTATTTCTTTGGCAGTAGCAGCAGTAGTAGTATTAGTATTCGTATTAGCAGTGGTAGTAGTAGTAGTAGTAGTAGTAGTAGTAGTAGTAGTAGTGGTAGTAGTAGTAGTAGTGGTAGTAGTAGTAGTTGTTGTTGTTCTTGTTCTTGTTGTTGTTGTTGTTTGTGCTCCCGAAGATATAACATTCGTGCAAAATGTATATAACAATTTGATTTCAAAATCGACCCTCGTAGGTGTTTTTTTTTAATTAAAAAATAATAATTTCCACATTACTGGAATTTAAAAAGGCACTTTTACTTGCGGCCTTCTGGATATATGAATGTGCATAATCTTGTTGTCATCTATTCATTTAAAGGGTGTAATGTTTGCATACAAACGATGCTGATATTTGAGATTGAAAGAAAGATTCATCTCTTCAACTTTGGTTATGTTAGTTGTAGATAATAGTTTATTCGTCCATATCTGACAATATAATCTGTAAAAGTGTTGCAGACTGGAGCCCTCATTTGATGTAACAATGAAAGTTCCGTGGACAGGACACTTCATTGTTTGCAGAATATATTGTGTTATTAAAACAGATGATATGTTTTTCTGAGAATCGACCTTTTGGTGAATTCTATGCACAACTGACAATGAAACGTTTGGTATCATTTAAGTGTTAACTAAATGTAGACATTCAATTGACATAATATTATTGTTATTATCAATATTATTATTATTATTATTATTATCATCATCATCATTATCGCCATCATCATATTTTGTAAGCTTGTGCAAAAAGATAAACCTTGGATCAAAAAAGGTCACAAACGTTTGTTTGCCCATGCACACATATGCGCGTAAAAGTTTTAAGTCCAGTTATTGCAATCAAGCGGCCACACCTGAGATCTGCTTAAAACAAACGAGTCTGTCCAATGAGTCATTGAAAGTTGCATACATCTGTTAATATCTCCCAGGCATAAATGCCATTTATGGGCATGGTCAAGAGTAGAATGAACATTTTAGAAATTTTTTGTCAATCAAACCATGGCCAACATTATTTTATCCTGAGGCAAACAATTCCATTTCAAGTACTTCTAACCAAGTACAAATTAACTGTCTTGAGAGTTGAGAATTATACTTTCAGGCAAGATTATATTTGCGAAAATATAAAATATATCTTACACCCTCCGTATAATGCCAGATATTTGCAAAAAAGCAGAGAACGGTAAAACATGATGTTGCACTTGATTCAACGGCATATTGTTGTTGAATATGATGAAGCAAAACGTTTATATATAGGTTCGCTGTAAATATATTTCATTAAACAATCGGGGAGCAAAAGAGTTGCCCCTATATGAACCCTTTTCGTACATGAAGATAATAGAGAAGACAGCAATGAACACAAGACAATGGTGTAACACAAATAAGGTGTGCATACATATGTAAGGAGTAAAAGTATACCCACAAGACAGGGGCTCAGCGTTGTATTGACAAATGATAGAAATATAGCTGTCCTCCTGCGCAAATAATTTTCAACAAATAAGATGTATTTTTTAAAAAGTCAGCACAGCCTACATCGGTACTGCAAACAAATAATCTATTGCTCGTACTCGAAAGTGAAGGTCCAGCAACTCGTGCAAGGTGGCTAGTACACCTTTAGCAAATTTATGCCTATAAAACGACGAGATGAATGTTTTTTTATTCATTATTAAGCTTAGCACCCGTTTCGCAGTAAATGCATTACCCACACGTCTAGGCTCTGTCTCCCTTTTCAGAGATATTTACACAAATGTGGGATTCTAGATCTGCTTTGGCTTGAAAAAGTGCTAACAGATTCTTTCAGCGGGAAATCCCTCTAAAACCCGAGATTAGGGTATCAAAGTCTGCCATGTTGACCACCCAGCCTGTTTAACATTCTAAAGGCTCCATAGATACTATTAGGCCACCGTACACACACGTTAGGTATACACACCGAGATCCCTTAATGGCGACCACTATTCAAGGAAAGATCAAAGCGGTTCTTGAGATCCTTCTCAAAATTTGTCGTCGGGGGTGGTGGCGATTTTGACTGCACTCGTCTGCTAAAACAAGTAAACGTTTTTGTTGCGGCGACAGTGAATTGATCTTCCAGAGAATCCAAGTAATGACAACATTGCTGAACATGAAAGGACACCAATGGAACCTTTCAAGGAGCTGATGTAAAACTAAGACATATCTAGCTTATCCGAAAGGACAATACTCAAATTAACATGCCTTTCCTTCCTCTCAGGCAACTGCTTTTATCGCAGCGAAATTTGGCCTGGGTTACTGTCAGATGCATATGTTTGAAAACCAGGACTGATTAGGCTTTTTTGCGTTTACTGCTTTCTACTCTAAAAATCAAAGCTGTTTTTACCGAGAAGTGACGCTAGCTAGACAGTATGTTTGCTTCTAAGATAGGCCATGCTGTTTACTAACGGTGCATCAGCAGATATAGTGGAAAGAGTTGAACAAAAAGTCACCACAAAACGAGCAAAAGCACTCTTTCATCAGACAGTTATTTGAGACTAAAGATTCACTTCAAAAAAGGGGACAAAGCGTAGTAATTGTGTCCAGCGCCAAAGCATGCCGAATGGAATTTGTTTTAAAATGTGTAACAATCGTTTGTTCAATAAAGGTACGTATTTGGCACAAATAATGTTTATTTAAGCAAAATCACCAAATTCTGTGGATGAGATATCCCAGATACGATTTTCCAAAATAAAGGACTTATGGCATCCCCCACTAAAATTGATTCTAACGTAAATACCCTGGCCAGAACCACAATACTTCACATATATTAATTGCTCGGCACAATTCCAGGAGTTTTCCAGTTTCTCAAGTGGAGAGGATCTAATGATCTTACTAAAAAGATATATCATAATTTGCATTACATATTTTACTTACAGTTTCCTGTATTCAATTTTAGCAACATTATTCCTTGTAGCATGTCATAGCGCATGGAATACATGGCACATACATTTATATTTACAGGATGAGATAAAACGACATTATCCACAGAAAGCTTGCAAATTAGGCCTTTGATTTATAAAGAATGAAAAACTACAGAACCTGTAAGTCAGAAGCAAAGCTGACCAGATTGTATTTCAGTTAGTTTCACAACAAACATATTACAAATAGGCACGTTTTGATTTACTCCAGAATAACAGCTGGGTGTCACTTGTATTAGATTAAATGTTAAGTATTGTACCCATGCAATGACCCTTATCAATTGTTACTGATCCGCTGCAGTGCTTTGAATTAGTTGCACGTTCCGAACAATTTGCACATAGTATATATGGTTATAAAGGAGTCATGCTATTATATTTGTAAGTTTTTCATATTTTTCTATAAAATACAAAGGCTATCCAAATCATTCCGTTACTTGTGATTGCTAGATTTGGTTTTTTACGCGTTGAACCAAGCCATGATTATGATAGCATTGATGTATCAGCGTACAGCACTAGATTATCTGTATAAGTCAAGAGACAATATTCATAATTCTTAATAGGAAGGGGTTGTCAATACTGTATATACTATATATATATATATATATATATATATATATATATATATATATATATATATATATATATATATATATATATATATATATATATATATATATATATATATATACATATACATGTTTTGTGACCAAGGAACGGCCGGGTCTCGAACCAGCAACCTTCAGCAGCAATCACGCAAACGAAAATGGGAAACGCAAACGCACTTGCCAATGGGACCAAATCCCCAGTCCAGGAAAATAATAGTTCAATGGAGGCAAGTATGCGTGGTTTTAACCGCAGGCACCACTGTATCAAAACTACCCTTACCAGGGGACGCTGTTCAGACTGACTACCAACGCCAGCGTTAATCATTTTAATATATATATATATATATATATATATATATATATATATATATATATATATATATATATATATATATATATATATTTATTTGTATATATATATATATATATACATACAAACTGTCTGTATAAAACCGAACCGACAACTGTTCTACGGGTACAGAAATACAGAAGAAAAAGATTACCAAAATTACAGCACAGGATCATTTTATCGGAAAAAGACATTTATTCAATGATTCCAGCTTTACAACAGAAGCCAAAATATGTACAGAATTAACGTATCTGCCATTGAAAATTTATCTATCTACGGAGAAGTTTTAGCAGCAAAATAGTACAAAAATATATGTCCCTCTTTCCACAGCATGAATTGCATTCATGTTCTGAGGGTTTGACAACAGCGGTTGCGGTAGGTCGTAAAGGTTTGAAAAGCTGGGTACGCTTTTCGAATTATACGAATGGTTTAATTGGAATAAGGCTCAACAAAGCAAGTTAAATGTAAATTAGCGTGAATATAGACTAGTGTTTATCGAAGATGCAATTTACAAGAAAAAGTGTAACAATATTTCTTCAATGTTTAGTCGCGGTAGCTGTTCGGCGAACATAGAGTCGAGCGCACCTATTTAGACAGATGTCATATGGCTTTGTGCCCATTGTGACCTCAGGTGTACGGTGAACAAGTAGGCCTAATCCGGCGTGAACACTGAAGGACCATCTAGATCTATAGAGATGGGCTTAGAACACACAAGAATGGTCTTATGAGTACATGTCTGAGCATCCCAGGCCTCGGGACAAACCGAAAACAAAATCCGCGTCATTTTTTTTTTATATAGATCTGTGTTCACCTTTTCATTATTAATTACACAGCCACCACTACCAATAACACACTTGTTGTTTTTTTCCTTTGGAGAGCTATTTTATTTCATAAGTCTTTCAATAGGAGAAGCTTCAAGCGTGTCTGTCATGTATTGCTATTTGTACTCAATCAGAGTATTTTTTTTAATACGCTGTTAAATATACAACCAGAATATGGCATATTGCCCCGTCAATTGTAATCGAGGCCAAGCATATGATTTATTACATTTTTTGTCAAATTCTATGAATTACCCACGCCTGTATTGACGCGTTACAGCAACAACGAAAAAGACCTTAAGATACTGTATTTTGTATTTTCTTGGTATATAATTGAAAAGCATGCAACAAGCATGTCATCTACTGAAGAAAGTTATATTCATGGAGCTATTCCGTGTGGACCTATACACTTGCCTGTTGATAGTTAAAAATCGGAAAATTATTCCAGCAGCAGCTATATGGATCAAAAATGAGTGAGATTTCAAAGGTCAAGACTTCCAAGGATATGCAACTTTATCTTCCCCCTACCAGACAGATCAAAATATCTTAAGAGAAAAATCGAAAGCTACTTTTTCCAAGGGTTATCTTTTAAACCAAGGTAAATTGCCTTAAATAACCATAGTTTCTAAATGGGAAGTTGTATTATTTCCTCGCCAGGTCATGAGAGTTCAGGTTTGATATATATATATATATATATATGCATACTTTTGTTATGCAATGCAATTATACATACATATCTATAGTTTATGTATAATGTACCCGTCAGTTTTTCAGGATGGTGCAGGGGGTCCTTTTTAATATTGAGGTGATATCTTTATGTGCAAAAATATTCACATTTACCGTGGCTTGTGGTTTTATCGCAAGCAATAAAGAAGCCCTCCACACCGGATATTACAAACACCAGAAATGAATAACTGAAACTGATATTGTAAGCTATTTATTTCCGAATTTGGTCAGTTTTACCCATAATCCGGTCTTGGAATAATAGGTAATACCTGCAGGAAATGAGGATATAAGCTTCTCTAAACCAACAAATACCAATGAGCTCAAAAGAAAAAGCTGACTGACCATCATAGGTATTTCCTGTACATGATATTGCCACCTATCGCCTCACCGATTGTATTAATAATGAAATATAGCCACCGAAAGACTTGCAAATGTGTAAAGTAAAATAAAATTAATTTTGAATTTATCTGATTACAAAGCCATGTAAAATTAAGTATGACGAAGAAAACATTAACAATGTTGAACGAAAAAAAGCTTTGATAATATCTTGATGCTAAAGTTGCTGTCTATACTGTATACATTCTATAATTATATAACCCCAAACCCGAATCAATCGCAAGTCGCCGAATTAATAAACAGTTAAATATCGTATTTGCTCAAGTAATGTAATATATAGCTCGCTTTCCAATTACCCTCTATAAAATGCGATGAAAAGTGACTATAAAACTCGTATTTGTCCCGTCTTTATTACCCGCGACGTGTTCAAATTTGTAAATCGACATACAACGTCACTATTAATTCAATACATGTATTCATCTTCAGTATGTTTCTTCTCTGTCAAAGTACGTACTATCTATCATGTTCGGCAAATGCACCTATGTTGTCGACTTAGTGTTTCCCAAGCGGAGATTCTTTTAATGGAGGGGTTTGGCACCGTGGAGTCGTCTTTTCAGAAGGTACTCTCAGTCTCAATGAAGTAGCAAGAAGATTACATATTTATATCAGTGCAATTGTGAAAATCTGGTGTCGTGCCATCTGATACTTTGTATGTCACACAAAGATTTTGCCAATTGTAATATAAACGTGTAGAATTGATCACAAAGGTATCCCCATAAACCTCATACTGTAAATCTAGTAAACATGCTAATGTGATGAAACAGTTGCTTAGACTTGGTCATCATTTTGCCAGAAACCTTTGCAAGGACATGACGTTTCATGGTTTAATCATGAGCAATATCAAAGATCATAATCAAAAATGCCTATTGTGTTTATAATCTATGCCTTCTTCATCGTAAATACCAATCCCTCCCTCGTGAAATGAACAGAGCAACATTGTCTTTTAATTGAAAGCTGTATCAAAAGTATAAATTACAGACACATTTGTTTTGCATGGATTATGAAAGAAGTGATTCATTGACTTATCGAGTCACTCTCCATGGCACAGATGTTGGCGTATACTTCCTACCTTGCCTAGTGGAGGAAACCGAAGAACTCGGAGAAAACCACCGTGTACGGTTAAAGTGGTGGGAACTTTTTCCACATGCTGCCCAGGACGAGAATCGAACCCGGGTCGCAGAGATGAAAGGCGAGCGTCTTACCGCTCAGCCAAACGTGCACCCCAAAAGTCACATTGCATTTTGAATGTCTCGAAGGTTTGCTGGGTTTCCAAACTATGGCTGTTTCACCACTTACTCATAAAAAATTGTAAAGGTGCTAATTTTTAAGTTTTTAACTCATTCCACCATGACAGAATACAGTCAACAACTTTCCTTGCCGCGCTCTGGGTGCATTGCGCCCAGTGCACGCCAAGGAAATATGTTTACCATGGGCATATAATTTGGAATGGTCTTCCATGCAAGTTTCATCCAACATTTTGAAAAATAATCCTTAAATTAGTAAAATAAAATTAGCAGAGGACACTTAGATATTCACGGGATAAAGCGTTCTTAAGGTGGAGTAAGTAAATTTTCTAATTTTTAGTCTTGTATTTCTGACATTCACTTGAAGTTTTGATTTTCTATTCGGAACGCGTCGTGTTTAAGCTAGGTTTCTTCCATTGTATTTTTACTTCAACTGTGTTGCGCTATCAGCAAAATAGGCAACAGTAAAAATACGGTGAAATTAAGCGAACTTACAGATAAATAAATGTTTCTCACCTTCACTTAGGGTACAAGGTTCAAATATCATGTATACTTATATGTATTTCAGATCCAGAACTTAAAGAAAGCACATCATCGAAAGCAGAATTCTTACTTTAGCAGATTTTTTTTATATTTTAAATGACAATGGGGAATCAGGAATATCCAATGTGCGATAAAAGAGACGACTCCCACTTTGATGGAGATGGTTACCTACATATATAGTCCATAAAAACATTAACCACATTCACCAATCTCCCAACCCAATCATGACAGAAAAAGATGCAGAACAGCAGTCCGGGACTTTCTGCCCCTTGTCATTATGTCCTGGAGCATATTGCTATCCCAAGAATATGCAAGGTAAAGAATATGAGGACCTTTCTACACACATGAACAATTGCCTCTGGTCGAGACATTACAGGACACATCACCTGAACTCACCTGTTGATATATTTCCATCATATATATACATATATATATATATATATATATATATATATATATATATATATATATATATATATATATATATATATATATATATATATATATATCATATAACTTGAAAATAAGACTCAGGTGTACTTGGTGTATATAAATGTGGAAATGTTGCATCCCTTTGAAAATCCTAGAAGCCTTTCAGAACCGATATAACACTTTACCACTTAAATCGCCACGATGTAAAATGTCGTCTGCTGTAACGTTTCTGGTTAACTATAGGCTTATCCCTATTGTAAATGAGACTGGAAGATGAGACCAACTGGGATAGCATGCTCCATATCAATAGGTCTCCTGCTCGTGGTTTGGACGTATTACGCCCAATCCGATATCATTTTTTAAACGAGTGTGAAATGTAGAAAACTGTGTACATAGCACCAGTACAAATGCTCCTTAAATCGATTGAAACATTATGGCTTCCAAATTCAGAGGGTTCAGATCTCATACAACTATCTTTAAGTCACTACCAATTTGTTGCTGTTTTTTCTTTGTCAAAAAGAATTTTCATTCTTTCATTTCAGCGTGGCATATGTTTGTCATGTGCCTGTGATTGTCATATTCCCTACCAATGCAAACTCCGGTATATGGATCAGAAGGGTTGAATACAATTTTAATAACAGAGTTACCTCAAATAAGTAAATAAATAAATAAATAAATAAATAAATAAATAAATAAATAAATAAATAAATAAATAAATAAATAAATAAATAAATAAATAAATATAAATAAATAAATAAAAACAAATAAATAAATAAACAAACAAATAAATGAATAAATAAATAAATAAATAAAATAATAATCTAGCATGTTGTTCTGAGAATGACACTATACATATTTTCTTTTATATATCAGATCAAAAGCAGTGTACAACAAATGGCCTTTCTTGGCTGAAACATGACAATTTAAGGTACCAATCTCTAAATATGCCAATAGCTAAACAGAAGACAGCATTGCATATGTCAATCCGAGAAATATGCTAAAATCCAAAGATCAAGCATAAAATATGCAATACAAGTAGCCTGCATCACAAAATTATCTTATACGGCAAAGTCATTCTCGTATTCCACACCCAACATGTACACAACCATTTAACATGTACACAGCCATATGCATAAATCCAAGCACCATCATCATTCATGTCCAAGTACTAATCATTTGCATCAACAGTGGTTTTAAATTGCAATTACGGGCATGATCTTTGGCAATCAAAGTCACACTTCCAAAAGACAGCTGTTGGCACCCAGACAAAAAACTTTAATTTTAACACCTTACAATGTGAAAATTAACACAAATAAGTAGTAAAATTGAGACTCATTTTAGCCTTATATGTTCGCATTACATCTGCAGGAAAGATGACGAAATTAGACTTTAAAAAACGGGGAAAATCTATTTTGTCTGAATGGTCTAGAAAGGTTTGCATATTCCACATGACCGAAAGTTTTGGTTTTATTCACAAAAAGGGCAAGGCATTGTTTCAAACATTGCAATAGTATTTGACTGCTTCATTGACACGAAATGCACTATGACCAGTGGAATGGTGACGCTTATAGACTGACTACAATTCTTGACTATTGGATAGTTCAATATTTCGGTTGATGATA
>OZ026624.1:87993465-88075965 GCA_964020975.1 Hermodice carunculata
TATTTCGGTTGATGATAACCTTGTCCTACATTTTGCCAATAATTCTGGCGAGCGTAGTGGTGATGACACTGTAATAATCAGGGCGATGCAATGATGTTGCAGAATTTGTAGCAATTTAAGTAACATAGAGAACTAAAGATCAGGAAGAAAGAAGATAGTAACGACAGACTACAAAGCTAAGCTAAATACAGACGATATGCTTGTTATCTGTACATTGGTATGCGTGAAATGTGTGAGTGTGTTCGGCCACCGAAAATAGTATGTATACCACGTGTGATAATACCGAGGTTGATTAAAGTTATCAATAAATCAATTAGTTTATTAGTTCCTTCCTTACATCGGTCTTAAAACTGCCTGGTGTTATTATTGAAAGACTTACCACACCTGAGTGAGGTGACAGTTGTACGATTGTACATTTATTCGCTGATCAAAATGCAAACGTACACTAGATTATTATAGAAGAGTTGCAACTCTTCCGTATGTACAGAACAGAAATAAGGTCTCAATGAATGGCCTTCTTACAACGTTTTGTGGAGATATTGCTGGTACTCAGGCAGCTGCTTCTATCTCTGTGTCTTGGGGGTTAATGTGTTTGCATCATTGTACGTTTTAGAATAAACTTTGTCACATCAACATAAAAAGAACATGCATGAAACATTCCTTACATTCTTCCTGCAGAGTTGCTTTTTAGTATATCGTTGTATATTTTGTCCATACTGAAAAGCATGCAACCCTTATAGCCACAAAGCATTTCACCCTTGAAAACGACTTGAAACATAGATATAAAAATCTGTAAAACTATGAAGCCTCACCTCAACATAAATAATGTTAAAATGATTATGACAGGTTTAAGGGTTTTTTTTTTTCTTTTTTTCCTTTTTCTTTGGTGTGCCCGGTTCACTCCAAGATGTGTCACTTGAAAGGGTACTATAGAAATCAGATACATCTTGAGCATTCTTACTTTCTACAGGTGGTACGGGTTAATTACAAACATTACAAAGTACATTTTTGAAATATTGTTATCTGTATGTAACAAATCTGACAGAATTTTATCTTTGACAAAATAATTGCAGTATACACTTACAGATTTGTGACCGCATATACAATCTAATATTTTTATATGAATGTTAAAATATCAATACAAGCGCATTGGGAATCTTTGATATCGATGTACTTCACAAACTCTGAGAGTATGTTGGTCAGTTCTTTGGGTTCATAGTCATGAAGAGAAACAGCGCTGGGTTTTCCAATCAACTTTCTATGTGAGATTTTGAAGATATGTTCGTGCGGTTGAACAAAATGGATTTGATGCCAGCTTTGGACACAAATTGAGTGAAGCCATCAACTTTGCTTCTGACATCATTCTCTAAGCTTGTCCCTTCTGACATCATTCCCTAAGCTTGTCCCTTCCGACATCATTCCCTAAGCTTGTCCCTTCCGACATCATTCCTTAAGCTTGTCCCTTCTGACATCATTCCTTAAGCTTGTCCCTTCTGACATCATTCCCTAAGCTTGTCCCTTCGATGTTACTTCCAGAGAAAACGATAACTGCATTTGCAAAGTTTCGTGACACGCAGCTAGTGACTTGAACCTTGCAAAGAATGAAACGGTTGCGGTCGATGGCAAAGCGTGTCATAAAAACTTTTTATCCGTGGAGAATGTTGTCAACTGTGCTATATGTGATCGATTTAGCATGCCACAAGACTAAATTCTGAGGTATGGTTGATTGGAGTATGATTTGTATTTCCAGTCACTAAAGCACAGAGGTTAGAAGTGACATACATACTTGACAATCAGACTGATCCTGCTAATGGGGGTCTATGCGACAGGTATAATCTACTTCTGAAATGGCACATCAATTGTCAAATACACACTGAAATCTGATTTTATGTGAACATATTGCTGTGTTCTGTGCGATTTTCCATTCATGCGTACCAGAATTTTACGGCTCGAAGACACGCTATCCGATGTTTAATAAATGCCGTTTACAATACTTACCACAGATTACTTAGTTTACACTGCAAAAAAATTGTTAACTGTCAGTTATACGTAAGATCTCCAACATAATGTAGACGATGTATTTTAGCACAAACAGTAGTGGTGGCAGATGATAAGTTTTAAGTCAGATAATACTGTATGTTATATTTATGACATGCTAAAAACATAAAGCAGACAATGTATTATCAGCACAGATAATAGTGTTGGCACATCATACGTTTTAAGTCACATAATTCTATATTTTTGACACAAACACAAAGAAGACAATGTATTTTCAACACAGACAGTAGCGTTGGCAGATAATAAGTTTTAAGTCAGATAATACTGTATTTTGCACACAAACTTCCACTTGAGGTTTTTTCATATATCAGTAGTGTTGGCAGATGACAAGTTTTAAGTCAGATAATACTGTATGTAATCTTTTTGACATGCTAAGAACACAAAGAAGACAATCTATTTTCAACACAGACAGTAGTGTTGGCAGATAATAAGTTTTAAGTCAGATCATACTATATTTTGACACAAACTTCCGCTGGGGTTTTTAAATTGCAGTCTGATCAAAATGTTTCTTTTGACAATTTAACGGATAGCCTATTCATCAAAAGTAGTACATTATATTAAGTTTAATTGTTTTACTGTAAGTAAAATGTTTTTGATATGTTTGTGGTTTGGTCTGCTTGTAGGGAATATTTTGTCGGTGGCAAATGTCAGGACCTTAGAATTTACCATACCAAAATCCTCGCTGATGGTACTTTCTATCTTTATGTCTATTTTACGTAACGTGCTAGGTTTAATTTTTGTAGATGTACCGACGAATTTCTGCATTAAGGTATTGTGCAGATTCAGGTTAGAATTGTGGAAAGTTGACATACATTGTGTAGGCCGGTTGAACGAGAAGCAAACGGTAACATTCATTGCCTCTATTCATGTTAGCTTTTCAAGCTTTTGGCATATTATATTTGGAGTCCGGGTTCCTGTTAGGCTGAATTCATGATGGTACTTCATTTCATATGTTTTTGATAATTTGGAAATTGTTGTCCGGATGTTTCTTGAATTTTATGCCCATGATCGTTGATTGGGATATCAAATCTATTTGAATCTTTCCTGATTTACGAATTTATCTAATTCCTTTCTTGGTAAAGCACATGCCTTTTGGATTGACATCAGTATGTCACTCTGCAGGCTTTTGGACCACTTATTAGGGGGTAACCTAAAATATATAGATCAAGTGATTACACACAAATAAGGCCCGAGACTTAAAAATACACATTTCTTAAACATTTCCACGCTTGCCCACTGATAAAATTTGACCCAGCATACAGGAAACTGCATCATAATTTTACCATGATACGGCTTTTATTATTTTTGTCACTCTTTCGTTGACTTTAATTATTCAATCATCGCTCCGATAAGGAAAGGTTTCGTATTTACTAAAAGAACCATCAAAAGATTCTTAAACTTTGGCATCTTTTATAGTAAACGATGATTTGTGGTCCAGGTAGATCTAGGAAGCGTACAAAAGACGATATATCCTTTGTTATCATTGTCAGGCACGCAAAATTATTCCAAAACACCCACAGATGGCCCTAAAAGTAAGACCATTATGTTACCTGCTGTCGTATTTCTGCGATTTCTTACTAAAGACCCATCTATTTTTTATTCACACCTGGGATCAAGTTTGGTGCTGCTTCTGCCAATTTTCAATTTTGTCTCAAGTTGTATTGAGAGAAGTTCATGCTAGATATTTAAGGTGCAATCATGTAAAGATTTAGCACTTCTGACAGAGATAAAAGCCTAATATATAATCAACCGCACGGATCTGCGTCGAAGGAACGTCACTGAAGTATACCGTAAAAACAACAAAGTAAATTTAATGCAAAATGATTAATACTTTAAGGAAATTCCAAAAAATCTACCACTCATTGTAAACTCGATAGCGAGAAGACTAATAACCTATATATGTCAGTATTGTCAATGTCAAATACAAGAAATCGTTCTTATCAGATTTCTGGACACGTTTGAAAGGTCATTATAAAGGGCGTTTATTTTTGCACATCACTTCAGTAAAATCTGTCTCGTGTGTCAGGTAGTTATCACTTCTCCATATTTGAAATTGTCATCTCCATGCTGGAGGCAAAACGTGTTGTCAGTGAAGACTACTTCTATGAAGGGCAGATCAAAAAGTTCCGCACCCAACTAGTGTGGCTAAATAACTACAGGCCTATTACTGTCATGTCAGGAAATTGACTGGACGTCCTGACACAGGAAACAAATTCCTTTACTGCGCTTGTACATTTCACTTAAAACAAAAGCCTAAAAGTATTTAAAAATAAATTCGACGTCTAACTTTCTTGGTGATACTTAAAACATACCACAGATTATTTTGGCAGCTAACCACAACCGGCGTAAAGTTTGATGTATTTGCAATCCCATATGTTATATTTAAACTTATACATGCGTGCTAACCATATAAAAATGCACGATATACACACACACACACACACACACATATATATATATATATATATATATATATATATATATATATATATATATATATATATATAACTACATATAACTTCAGAACATATATATTAATCTGACGTTGTTTCGACTGCAAGACTGCAATATGACAAAACTTATTTTTCTTACTGGCACTTTCCCGGTAAACCAAGTGAGCAAACGTTTTAAGATATAATACTGAGGAAAATATCTGTACATTTCAATATAAATATAGTGATGGTGCAGACGATCACTTAAATGTTTTTGTGTATGCACATGAAAAAGGTTTTGTCTTTGAAAATATTGTTTTCTCAACACTTAACTAAGTACATGTATTCAAAATCTTAAATAATATTTTTCTTAGATTCTGACACAAGGTAGGAAGTATTTTGTGCTATTTGTCGCTGTAGAAAGTGGGGGAAAGTATACCTTAATTATGTAGCATAATTTCACAGGTCATAATCAATCCTGTTCACGTCGGTAGTGAACGTCTGGAGAATGGTCTTTTGATCCATTGTAATATTGGAACTTCAATAACGTAATAAATTTTTGAGTCGAAGTCGCAACTTAGACTGATGCTTAGTTTACCTTTTCTATCATCCAGTGTAAAATGGCGGAGCCAAGGCTCAAATCGAAGTGGGCAAAGACCACGATGTTTTCCGTCCTACAAAGATTTGTGTTCATGGTCGGAAAGAAGTAGGATATTTCCCATTTTACACAGACCTATAACCTAAAAAAGTACACGATGTTTGCCATTTCATCGTGAATTACGTTCGTAATCGAAAAAAAATCTCAACCATAGCACGAAGGCTAATTACGTATAACTGCTAGTTTATCAGAACTGGCCTCCAATAATATGATTCCATCTACAGACAATATACCACAAGATTTGTACATGTACCAAAACATATGTGCCTTCAATTCAGAGTATAAAAACATAATTTTGTAGTCGAAGGCCTAGACCGGTATACACATTGATTTGAATAATAGATTCACATTCTAACCATTCAAATGCAAATCGTTCAATGTAATTTATGACAATTTAAAACGCAAATATGATTATCTGAATGATAGATCCACCGAAATTGATATGTAAACCACCATCAAGTAATTAGCACACAATTCTACAACCTTGCATCAATGATCAACAGAATTCTGAAAAGCATTGTAATGGAGGAAGCAATATCTAAACAATATTTACTCAAATTGGAACAATTTGCAATTCCATAGGTTTGTAAAAAAACTCCTGTACGACCCATGCCCAGAGATTACAACCAACACAACTGGCCAAAAACTGCAGCACAGTGTCAACGCTTTTCCCAGCATATACTCCAAACGTACCCCCCAAAACATCAGAGATTCAATTTTTGTATTGGCACATCTCGCCAAACTCTTTTCTGTGCACAAGGCAACATTTATTGCATCTCTGACTTCAGACAAGTGACAACAGTGTTTAAATTGAAATTCCCACCTTTGAAATAGAGACTTCATTACCACAAATAATTGGCAGGCCAAACAAATTTTTGACCATTCTTTTGTTAAAAGGGTCAGCAGATACTGTGTGCTCAACTGCGTTTTTATGAAACCCTTACAGGACTGGACCAAAGTCAATTCTATGAGATCAGACAAAAGGAAATTCTTGCTGAAAGTCTAAAAATCAATCTGTGTCTTGGTAGTACATCCAGAACGACAAAAAACATTATAACATAGGCAAAGGACACACCATCACTAAAAAATAACCTTCAGTTATGTGTGTATGTATCACCACCATCTAAAAATCCTCATCATCGGGAATTCTTCATTTTACGACTGAATGTCTCATCATCCAACGGAACACGAACGATGCCATGCCAAACAACAAATTACGGAGTGCAGATTTTTTGGGAAAAGGACGGACCGAGTTGTAAACGAAGTATGATGGTACGGTAAATGCCAGTGAATAACAAAAAAATAGATAACTTTTATGACAATAAAGATTGCAGAGAACAGAAACGTTTTTGACTAGAGCCCCGTGTTGCTTGATAAAGTTATTTGAATAATGTATATTTGGAAGGCAATTAATTAAAAGAAAGTACCAAAAGATACCATTTTCACTGTTGATCATGGAGCCTACTGCTGTATTGAAAGCAATTCATCCACAGGGTTTTTTTTTAAGCTTGTTCATATAAATGTTAACCTGAAATTCCAGATATTTTTGGCATGTATGTATATTAGTCATGGTAATGCTCCATGTATTAAGTATATTATGTTGTCTGCTTATACTCGCTTTTTTATTGCTTTGAACTATCAAAATCATTGATTACTCTGTTTTCACATGGAGCTTTAATCAGGTCAAATGTGACTGTAAAAAGATACCAGATATGTTATGCTGTACTTGCTTGCACCTAATTTTTAAGTTTTGTAAATTAACACCCACCTTGAAAAGGAAATACTTTTCTATTTTGAATTTTATGTTCATGAATATGAATTATTAATGTGTGTACCCCCTTAATAACTATTTTCAATGCACGTGACAAGAAACTGAACCTACACTAATTTATATGCACATACTGTTTGCGTCTTGCAAAATATTTATCACATCTTAGTAGATCAAAATCAACATACGTTTTAATAAACAGAAACTTTTGGTCCTTCTCCTTGTCTTATGTTACCCATGGTGATTGCACCATGTATATAACACACAATAGGGCAAGCAAAATGATAATATTAAAATTAAAAAGATGTCTGACTGTAATGTAGGTTAATACAATGTGTACCTTCTGAAGCATTAAAAAATTTTGACAAAAATAAAACCAAGTTAATAATCAGTGCCCATTTCTTATCAAGATCGATATCCAAATTGAGTCCATTTTGGAATCCGTTTAAATATAACCAGCAAACATGAACATGACCAATTACATGCAAGTACTGAACATTCATCAAGCCATGCAGCTGCCATCAAGATAATTCAGGAAACCCTTAAAATGTTTTATATATATCCAGTACATGTTAACGATGTACATTACAGCTAAAAAGGTGGTAGCTTAGGTCTATTACTTAAAGAAACTTTTTAATATAGTTACGAAGTATACATTATTACCATTGCTACATTGATCTACCCCAGAAGTATCCCAAAATGTGGTTTTCATGCACTTTTCATTGCAATATTTTGTGAAGAGCCCGGACAGTCACCCAACGTATATGACCACAAGATTTACACATTGTGTCACCGAAAAAAACCCATAATACTTATGCGTAAATAAAGCAGCTTCCGTGTGCTTTTACCTGTCTAGGTAATTTCTGTATGTTTTTACAAAGTAGGCAATGCCATTTGGGCGGCCTCCACCCACAATCACGTAGAAAGGTTAGGCAGAAAAATGAATTATAAAGTTGTTCTTGCCTAACTCAAGTAGACATATGTCTACATTTGCTTTGAACAACTTTTCATTAACATCAAATGAAACAAACCTTTCTCCCAGTTCAAAATGTCAGTGTGCGTGCTGCGGCGTACCTTCAGTAAAAATCAGCAATAGCTATGCTGTGTCTGGTGCAAAAAGAAAAGACCTGGTTTTTTTTCAGAACAAATGCTATGGTTAAAATACTTCGAAACAGACCTTGTGCAAAACTAAAATTTTGGCAACACACACACACACACACACACACATATATATATATATATATATATATATATATATATATATATATATATATATATATATATATATATATAACTTCCCTTTTGATCATTAATTGCTTCTATCCTAGCGACAAAACTGGCAAGGAGCTGAGAACGACTATTAATTGCCTAATTTCTTTTTATTTCCCTCAATTTTATATGATACTGTGTCTAATTATACTTTACATGCATCATTCGTATACTGTTAAGATATAACTATACAAGTAGGCACAACAATGCTGTGACAAAGCTGTAGAACAATAGCTTGTGTGTGTGTATATATATATATATATATATATATATATATATATATATATATATATATATATATATATATATATATATATATATATATATATATATATATATATGGCCTGCGCTTCAGAACAAATGATAATTTTTCCAAATCTGTACATTTATGCAAGTATTTTTCCCTACTTGGAACAGATTCGCTCACATTGCACGGAAATATTGACGTCTACCTTCTGTGCATAGCTGTCCCATATGGCTTCCTCTTTGTCACATTGTCAATGTCCACTTACTGCCCTTGGCATTGCGGTGTGTCAGTTTGATGAGAGCCACCTGATAATTATCATAGAATGCGATCAAAAGTTCAGTCTAAGGACACAAGGTTTCCCCTACCCTTCCCTATTAAAAGTAAATGCTGTATATCCATTGAAATAACCTCAAGCCTGAAGAATGCAAAGTAAATACCATATTATCGGGGGGAATAGAAATGCACTGCGGAATAAAGCAAGGTCCATCTCTGACAGTAGCTCATGGCAAAAATACCTGATGTGACGTGTGGTTTCAGCGATGCAGGTACCAACTGGCACAAGTACCGATAAAATGCTGCACTCATGACAACGTACCAAAGTTATGGCATTCTTCTATCAAGTCTTTTTTTATTTTAACGAAGCAGATTTTGAAAATAAAACAGGAACCTTGATAAGGTCCTTACTTCATTTCTAGCCTTTTTAATAATTGTTTCTTCATTAAAATTTTATTCTACAACTGCCATCCTTGCCTGTTAGGTCAGAAAGTTAAACTCGTTATACAAAGAGAAAAACAATCATATGTCATACCTGCCACGGTTTTAAATTGTCGATTAAAGCTGCATACAAAGTATATGATGCACATTATTTCCTATGGAGCTTCTTTTCTTATTTCAGATTTCCATTAACAAAAACGATGGTACAGAGTGGAACGTATGGATGTCCAAAAGGAGATGCTGAACAGAATAATTGTTTTATTCTTAGTTCATTTCGCTGAACCCTGTGTCATCTACACAAATTAAATAAAAATGACCATTATATGCTAGGCACAGATGAACTTGCACATGTGTATATTTCTACGTTTATGTAGGCCCATAAAATGCATTCTATCATAATCATAAAAAAACTAAAATCAAGCTATACATGAATATATCTACTATGATGTTTGCAACCGTTTACAAAAAGATAACATCCGGATTAAAATATTGTCTACAATCGTAAAACATTCAAGGCAAGTTGTTATAAAAGGAGTTCAGGTCTAAGGTGTTTTATTAATAGTATTCATGGCATAGTAAATTGACTAATGTTGTAAAATTGTGAAAGTGGAGCTATTTTCGGAAACAATGTATCACTATTCTTTGGTCATGCTTAAAAGTACTCTTCACAAGAATAATCTTGGTTATATAAGCATATGGCAGTTGTGACAAATTTTGACTGCAAAATGGAACATTGTCGAAGATTTTGTTTGGCTATTTTTTCACAGGTACAGCAAAATAACTGAATAAAACTTTGCAACTCCCACGTGATGCACTTCTTACGGTAAAATATATTATAATATATATATATATATATATATATATATATATATATATATATATATATATATATATATATATATATATATATATATATAAACAAAGTGCATTATCGCACATACACAAATTTTCCTGATGAACATAACAAAGCACACAACCGATACATCGCACATCACAATTATGAAGTTTTTACAATCCTCAGTTTTTTTTTATTTTATTCCAATTCTTGCTTCTATGCTACATTTCAATACTGTTCCAAGTGAAACCTTTTTTTGGATTTAATATAAATAATCTGTGCCTTAAAAAACTGAAGCTGTGTAGGGTTTGTTTTTCTTGTTTTTTGGGGGAGGTGTTTTGTTTTTTGTCTTTTGTTTTTTTTGTTTTTTTTAATATGGCTAGAAAATGTAACAATTTTGTGCAAAAAAAAAAAATATTCTGGCGAGCAATACGGCAGGATTGCCGAGCACTGCAGGTTTACTTTATGCTTGTAAATATATTTCAACCAGATTATATACTTGGTAATCGGTTCCTTAATTCCGGATTTTTGTATCCATCCATAGCCCATTACTTTCTGATGTTTATGTCTCATTAGTATTGTATACTCGTGCATCGAAATTGTATGCTAGTTGCACCTTTATTATGTAAACAAAAAGACTTTCTCGACATCGCTTGAATTTTGTCGTAATTGAGCACTTCAATAAAGCCCTTCTTCTGCCATTTATTGCAGAAGATGAGAAAGAAACATAAGTCCATACACATTTTAAACCATTGTATAAACAAAAAAGACTGCGTTGTGTCAGTTTGAACTTTTTGAGGCAACCGTTTAATTATTGTGTTTCTTGCATTGACAGTACATACTCAGCAATGTATCTTTACAATGATAGGTTTTAATAGTATCGACGAACATATATACTACCCACACCTTGAAAGTAAGCTTGTAGACTTATGCGCATTATGAGACAGTTACAAAGCAAAAATACTGAGTTTAATCTTCTAGTTAACAGTGCAAAAAGGGGTACGTTGGGAGACGACTTTGCCTTGTGTTACGTCTCGTGCAGACCAAAAGAGTATTAGAATTTTGCCAAATTATTTTCATTTTTTTTCTGTCCAGTTGTTCTAAAATCAGGCACCCCTACCCTTACTTTTCCTCTGGAGACTTAGTTAACATCTTTTTGTGGACTCTGGGCAGCACCGAGAAAAGCTATTTGAGGGATAGAATATTTTCCTCATGACAAAAATAGAAGCAGACGACATTGAGAAAAGCTATTGCGTGATGGGATATAATCTGCATGGCAAACATAGAAGCAGACGACATTGACAACATTCGACACTTGTTGTTAAGTTTAACTCACTAAAACTGTCTTAATGATGCATTAAATACCTCAGAAAACATGACCCATATTCACAAATGTCAGCCCAACAATAATGCAAAATTAAATAAACTAAAAAATCAGAAGATTCGATAATCACGAAACATCAATCTTCATCTTATAATACTAATGTGAGGAAATAAAATTCACGCTTAACTTGAGACAGGAAGACACCCACCAAAGGCAACTAGTGGTTTTAAACCGCTTCTTTCAACCTGTAAAGTAGATTCGTCATTAACCAGGACTTTATTTTTCTTTCTAAAACAGGTAGGCCTAAAAACGTAAGACCAAAAGTTTGTTACTTGCTCCAAAGGTAAAAAGAAACTTGGTAGGGCAACCACTTTTTGGCTGTCCTAAGCTGTTAGCCAGTTGAGTTAGTAGCAATAGAAGAAAATAGGCCAACATCGTTTTCGTGAAACATTAATGACATTAATCTGGAACATTATAAAAGCAGTCAACCTTCACGAAAGGTCATGCTTCTACTATTACCATGTGTGGGAGAACTAAGCCACGGTACAACATAGGCAATGAAGTATTTATCTAATGGTTCATGAAAGCATGACTCACATTCACAAATTTCAACCCAACAATGAGGGAAAAATTAAAAATAACAATAAGCAGATATTTAGTATCACATTCGTCAGAGTCAAAATCATACTAAAATTAGGTATTATCCACACTGAGAAATACACTGGCGACTTGAATACGAAACTTTACTAATGTATAACAGCTGACAATGGGGCTGTAATTTCATTTGTGAAAATGGCATATGTGCGATGTAGACCGAGAAATAAAAAATGAGGAACTTGGACAACACCAACTTTGCTCTTGTTGTATTTTTCCTCTGTCTATAAATTAATTTTTTGATTGATATGTCTAATTTACGAATTGTCCAATGTGAAAATATAATGGATATATAGAGAGACGATGTCGATGGACTGTTTGTTATTAAATGATAAAATAAAGCCTAATAGAGCGATAACTTCAAGATAAAAAGAAATATCTAGATAAAATGCTGAAATTTACCACAAAAGCACAAATATGTGTTCCAAGGGAAAACATCGGTTTTTTTATCTTGTTCATTTTATCCACCACTGAACCTTCCCAGCGTATCAATATTACATTGATTAACCTTCGAATAAGGCACCCTCGCCAAGAATGTTTACTGAGTTTCAGTGTTTGACTATATGCATGACCCTTTCCAGCGTCTTTATGCAAAATCACTTATCACAAATGCCCAAAAAGGAGAGTTTTAGGTTTTAGTAAAAATATTACTTTATTTTTATAATTAATTTGACAATGGGATGAACGAACAAGCGCTATTATTGAAGTAACATACTTTAAAACTTTAGACCAATCTATGGACACTCACTTAGGAAGTTCAAAAACAATCGGTAAAATGAGTTTGAAACTCTAATTTGGCAAAAAGCAAATAATCAAAAGCATTGCATCATCAAAGCTATCGGCAACCATTACAACTCTATGTCTATGATGTCTAAAGCCAATTCACCACAACTGTTTTCACATTGACCAAATGATGTAGGGCCAAATTTCACAATATATCTGTTTCATTTCCCCATCTTCCGCACACCCATAGCACTCAGGCTTGCACATTTGATTCTGGAAGTCGTACTTAAGATGACCAATTAATTTCTAGCTCACAGTGTTTTATTTAGTAATTCGAAGTGCAGTCGCAGCATAACTAAGCCATCTTAATGAAAAATGAAAAACTCGGAACAGGCATGAATATAAAACAAAGGCCTGCTTATAATTGAAATAATAATGTACATTAGGAATGTACAAATGCATCCCATCGGTGGCAGAGTAAGATATCAAAGTATCAATACACGAATGTATCAAATCAGCAACAGAGTAAGATAATAGGTGTTCCAATACAGGAATGTACCAAGTCAGCATCACGGTAAGATAATAAATACGTCTTCTAATACCGGAATGTATCAAGTCAGCAACAGAGTAAGATAAAAATAGGTTTCAATACAGGGTTGTCTAAATCAACAGCAGAGTGATTTGATAGTGTTCTAATAATCAACAACAGAGTAACATAATAAATAGTGTTCTAATACAGAAATATATCACATCAGCAACAGAGTAAGATAACAAACAGGTGCTCCCATATAGGAATGCATCATATTAGTATATGGAATGTATGACAAAACCGTACAATGGCAATACAGGAATGGGCAATGTCGGCAAAGAAATATGACAATAATGTTGAGTAGCTAAATAAAACTATGCATAATATTTTAGAGTATCACCATATGATTGTGTCACATTAGTAACAGAGTCCAATAATATCTTAAAATTGCAATACGCGAATATATCACATCCGATCGCGTTGAAAGTTGATGATATACCATAGCCATGAACTAGTGGATCACATAATGATGCGTTGATTATCAGGCCTGACGTTTTTCTGTCATTAAAGCCTCTGATATATCATGGAATCATCTTACACTTGTGAACTTCATCTATTCTGTGGACGTAGCAATATTCGAAATTTGTAAATAATGAATAATAAACATTGCAATTCTCTCCAAGGAATTGTTTATCTTTCTGAACATCTCAGTATCAAAAGCCATCTCGGCCAAATATCAATCCCACAATGCAACAGTGATGAAAGTACGTTCACAGCCAGAATATCAATAATTCAATTAATGATCTCAGTATTAAGTAAAGGACATGGTGATATAATGGCACATATGAGCAGCTATATATTTGGAACATGTATGTAGTTTAATGGAGCATATTGGAATGAATTGAACATATCTTCATTCATGCAATGATATACATATACATTTTAAATTACAGAACAGCAGCCAGACAGTAAACCCCTATACGGCAACCGAATATGATTGATACAAAATGTAGCAAACATAATCGGAAGCAGATGTTTAAATTTAAAACAATCTGAATCAAGCAAACCACAGGGAGAAATTAGTTTTGGTTGCAGATGGAAAATAATAGAGGAGGTCATAATTACCAATTATCTATGTATTCAGCTGAATACACAATCCAATACACGTAATTCCTCAGAGATGTGTATTCCCATTGGATTGTATTTAAAAATTAACCCCAAATAAAAAGACTTCATTTTAAGCTGTAGGAATAAATTTAGGTGAACATATGCAAAGAAGGGTTTTAAAGTTATTAAGCTGTAAATTATAATGAAAAGTAATGGGAATACACAACCCTCTCTCTGGATAGCTTAAATACCCTCTACAGGAGAGTAGTTGAAGCGTCTGTTCTTTTCCTCCCCTAATTTTTTCTAATAGACAAGGAAAGGGCTGCATCGTGAAGATGTACAAATAGATCACGTGATGCAGTAAATTTTATTATGGTATGTTATAACGCTATAGTAATAAATCGTATGTGATGGAGCCAAAGGAATAAATCTCATTTGTGCGGAGCAGTTCGTACATTATTTTGGTAAATAAGTATTTTGGGTAGTAACTGATACTTGCGATTTGTTATAACGTTTAAACGGATCCTGTAATGCTAAATACGAATAGAAAATGTACATTTAAATGCAAAACCAATACTTAAAGTCAAAATAAACCTTATAAGAAATTGCAATAAAGCACGCTAAGAATAGAAATATTATGATCCATACTTAATGCAAAACAAAACAGTGGAACAGAATTTATGGAAAGCTGAAATACAGGTTTTTTGGCCACAACTACGGGGTCGGCCATCTTTACCAAATATCAATCCCATAATGCAACAGTGACGACAGTGTGTTCACAGACAAATTTTCAATAATTCAATTGGCTTCGTAAATGTTAATGTCCTGGGTTGTTCTATTGATTTATGTGGGCAGTTACTGTTTAATTTCTTTTGTGCTATTATTTTGGGTACAGGTCAATACAGAAGAGTTTTTTTTTGGTGAAAATTTCGAAAGGCAGCCCTAAGAGGTTCATATGTCATCACTGTTGCAACGATGGCAGCAATCATACCTTTTAACAATATACATTACACTTAAACCTGCTGGATGTTGTATTTGTCTAAGTTAAATAACTTTTAAATTAAATGATTCCCATTTGTAATATATTTTGTATGAGAAAATGGTCTGCGCGGGGGTCAGTTTGCTTCAAAATGAGATTTATGGCTCATTTAATCTTTAAAGTGTTATCTTAAAACTGAGACAAGAGCTTCTTCAATGCACTTTAGTGTACTTTGTGTCCTAAGTGCGTCAAGGAAAGCTGTTGATCTAGACCATTCATTTTATCTAGAACTGACGGCTTTAGGCTGGACATCCTGGTGACTGAATCTGAGCTCTTTCCAGGTGGACTGTACAGATGGGATCGTTACAAAAAACTCCCATAAGTGTGACCGTTGTCTTGACTATCATTGGATGACGTAACTTCCCTGTATGTTAACTGTAACACTGCAATCCCGTTTCTAGTGTTTGTGTGTTACGAGAGCATTTCAAGAGTTATTGCTTTTGCAAGATTAACAGCATATTTGCTTTGCATGTTTCTAGAAATACAGGTGTCTCATACCACGTTTTAACAAAGGACATTGAATAATACCTTGATATACCCATGAAATCCATCAAAACAATTGGAATATATGTTGAAGAATGTTGAGGTTTTTAGCATCTTCACATGTCGCATGTAGATTTAATTGAGATATGAATGGTAATATCAGGAATTAAAGGTAATAAGAATTTGCCAGAAAAGTGGGCCACTTTTTATTTCCTATGTGGGCTCTTTAGCTGTGATGTCTACAATGGTCATGTGCTACTTAGCTGTTCTTAGATCTCTGTGAGCTAGGCCTGCTGACCAGGATACCATTGGTTGAAGTGTTACCCACTTCTTAAGCTTACAATAGATTATGTACACTGGCCTGCCCTATGCATATAATGAACATACAATTAACCACCTGGTGGTAGCAGCACTTCTCATTCCCTTTAATTAAAAATATCATGCTGTCCCAATCAGGGCAAAATATGAAATTTGGCCAAATTGTATAAACGCTAAACGGGTTTAGTATGATATCTCATTTAAATTAAGTGCACCCCTATATAATTACCATGTAGGCCTATCAACCTGTCCACAGAATGGAAACTTTGCAAGTATCAATCCAAATACCATCTTGCACCTGGACACCTACGGCATTCCTAAACATGATATCTGTCAATTATTCGCTAAAAGCGGCCAAAAGTACAACAACGCTATTTTTATCAATACCAAAGGTCGCTTTTGTTTATGTTATATGTTGTAAAATGCGCAGAATGGTGCACAATTTCAATACTAAAATAATTTATATGTTCAGCCAACAAACAGCATGTCTTGTTTGTATTTTGCCACTCTATGTAAACTATATCAATTAATCACAGATTTGGGCAGCGGATGCGATTTTTACTAACTTTTGTGCATGTGTGCCCATATACAGCGTTCATCCTCTGGGCATATGGCAGTGAATCTATCAACCTATCGAACCCCTTGTGAGCATGTTCAGTCCTGCAGCGGAACCTTATATTGGTACTTTATTCATTTTTTTTTTTACGTTCAACATAGGTGTATCATGGTTATAGTTTTGATTACTGTAAATGGACGTTTGATACGATGTCTGCCATTAAACTGCTCTCTTTGGAACTGTAAGTGATATATCTTTTATTATGTCTCTGTGCAAACCACATTTCATAACCACAGAACATAAGCAATTAAATGTGTGCATCAGTGCCATTCATCCCAGTGGTTTGCTCAAGCCTACAGTAGCAGACGTTTGATGTTTCTTTTTCTTCATTTCACCTGTAAGACGAGACCTGTTATTCAATAGTACTCCAGTATCAGATCGGTTCTTGTATGCTTTATAATTATTTTCCCTATATGATAAAGGAACCAAAGATGATTACGTTTTACATATAGTTATTTCCCCGTGGATTATATAATGCATACATCGCATATTGATGTGCAAATAATGTTAATTTCTACACGTATTGTTGGAATGGGGCAATTTGCTTTGGAATTCACACCTCCCCACAGTGGACACTTTTTACTAGTCCCGAGAGTGCCTTTTAGTGAGTCTTTGAGATGTTTTACTGTATAAATAATCCTTGGGGTTCTGTTTTACAGTAAAACCTGCCTATGAGCCCATCTCTGTTAACGGACAACCTGTGCTAAAGGACCAGTCTCAACATCCCCCATTGACATATTTTAGTTTAATTTCACCTGCTTTAAGTGACCACCTGTGAGAAAAGACCATTTTTCACAAGGCCTGTGGGTGATCCATGAAGTCAAGTTTCACTGTATCTGAGTGTAACTTTTGATGATATTCAGCTTTCAAAATGTGAAGTGCCTCTAATTACCATGATTTTAAATGCTACAAGTTTATATCCATCATCAGATGCACCATATGACATATGTTTACCAGTAGCACTTGCAATTACACTTCTCTCTGTTGCAAGTTTTAAGATATTCAACATTTGAAATGTGAAATATTTTCAGTATTCAGTGAAGTCAATGTGTGATTAACAGAAGTATCTTCCCGTCTGGGCACACATGCTGATTACTTATACATATTTCTTCTTTTCTTCGTCAAAATCATTATAGATAGCGATGTCACTCATCTCCATTTTTTTAGGTTTGTGCTATAGATGCATCCAATGAAATGAAATTAAAATATGTAACATTTGAATTCTTGCTAGTTAGGCATACTTCTGAACTTTATATATTGCGTATCTTCAAATGTATTGTAAATAGAGGTGTCAATAGCAACATCAATCGATTGGTTTGTGGTAAAGGTACATACAATGAAATGAAAATGAAAGTTGAAAATTTTAAATTTTGGCAATTAGGCACACTTACAAGATTTTAATATATATATATATATCTGTATAAATATATATATATATATATACATATATATATATATATATATATATATATATATATATATATATATATATATATATATATATATATATATATCACTTTAAACCTATCAAAGATGAAGGGGCAATTTAAATTCAAAAGAGTGTGGTCATTGACACATTTGATTATCATTGAACAAAATTTTAAAACATTTTGGATTTTATTAATTTTCAAGGCACACGGACGAATTAGCCTTATTGTTTTTCTTGTGTTTACACTGGTCTTTACATTGTCATGTATATTCTTTTCATGCATTCACTATGTGTATGGCCATGATGCATGATGTACTTTTTTTTCAAAATTGCAAAATTCAACCTTTGCATTGTCACAATCATTGTATTGAATGCCCTTTCCACGGATTGGAGCTAGCATTCTGGAACTTGGGTAGCGAATGCGATATAGCAATTAGATTATGTGACAGGAATTGCCTGAAAATGTATGTTCAGTTAAACCACATGTCACTATGGTAGCTCATCACCTTTCAGAATTCTGTAGTGTTGTCGTTCATAGATACCAGGATCTCGTGCGTTGTGAAATACTTTTACACATATATTTAATTGTATTTTTCCACACATTTGTGTAAAGCTGTTTACATGTGTTAATAATAACCATTGATATACACATGTGAAGACTTACACATGGGTGCAAAAGATAAAACATATTTGTCAAAGAATTGCACACATGTGTAAATCTTTTTACATATATAAAAAGTCTTCAATTTTTCATGTTTAAAAAAATGCACGTGTGAAAAATATTTTTACATATACCTAATTGTGGATTAAACGCGAAAACGGCCTGCCATACGCTGAAGATCATAATAACTAAATTTTGTTGGCTTTAATGTACATTCCGCACTGTAATGCGTTTAACATGTTATGCGGCTGACCTTCCCCTATAGGCCCATCAAAGTCAAAAATTTGCTTTTTCTGCTCACAGCCTTGTCAAGACGTGAATTCCAAGACTGAATGCATCTTAAAAGCATGGTGGGGTATGCACGTTTGGCCCAGGGGCACTTTTTCCAAAATTTGGCAGGGACTTTTTATTTGACACCTGATATCGATATAGGATAGGTCCGTGATTCTCTCAACCTCCTTTAGGAAAATCATCATACAGGCAACAGCATTTTTAATGCATGAAATATTGAAATTGTCTTCCTTCGGCTTCGAAATAATGCCTCAGATATATAGCTTCTAGGCCTGTCTTTTAAAACGGACGTTAGCCTGCATAAATATGCGTTCAAATTGTAGTATGGAAGATGAATTAGAGTTTCAAGTGGCAATGTTTGTGGTTCTGGTCATGATTAAGATTATGCTGTTTTAACTTTTATTACCAGGAGAGAACTGAGGTTGACTTGCCAAAGAAATGATAAAATCAAATCGTGGCATGACAAAAAAAACAGAGAAATGTATGCAAATGAAAAAATACACAAATATGCTCAGTGCATGTAGTTCAAGTAATTCATCATTGACAATATGTATGTGAATTAAACTGATGTCTGAGAGAACAATGGGCCTGGGCATTGACTAGTTAGAGCTGCAGACTCTTTACGAACAAACTACGTGTGTACCAGGATACTGCCAAATCCTGCTTTTTCACTTGTGTCTTGCGTTTATAAAGCAATGCCTCTTGTTCAGTTATCATGGGTATTGGAATGCTTGGCTTACAGTAGGCAAAGGTACATGGCAAATGTTTGTTGTTGTTGTTGTTGTTGTTGTTGTTGTTGTTGTTGTTGTTGTTGTTGTTGTTGTTGTCTCCGCCGTCGTGTTAGTTGTATTTTGTGCTTCCTCATAGGTGCGTCTGAAAGCCAACAGAGCAATTTTGTTGACACGTTAGGCTCATATAAGGTGTGTCTGAAGTCAGTTGCACTGCATACGTACATTGGTCGTCGCATTCTTTCTCTCTTACGGGACAAACTTGAAATGTTTCTCCGCTGTGTGTGTGCTCAGACGAACGACCCTATCGTGAGCTGTTTCAACGCGACCGCAGCAGTGACAAACACGTACAATAGAGTGTCCGATGGCTACCATCGCTACCATCGTGGTCATTTAGGCTTGCAGCAGAAATGTTTCTGTATATTCCACCATAAAGTGCACAACAAAATTGAGAAAAAGATACCTCTGTGGTTTTTCGTGACAAAAATAAAGATCGTAGCGCCCGGTGGTAGTCTCTGCATAACCTGTAGTTGGCAGTGACTAGACGTACGCCTATTTAGTAATGACTTGCAAAACTTGTAGCTTGTAGCGAGTAGCGACCCGAAATGCAACTAAATCATAATTGGAAAATAAAGGAAGAGAGTAGTGACAATAGATATACCTAAGCCGTAATTGGAAAAAAATCGTAGAGAGTAGTGACTGTAGATAAGCTTAAACCGTAATTTAACAAATCCATCAATTATTGATCATTTTTGGAGAAAATCGTGGGGAGTAGTGACTGTATAGATACGCTTAAACCGTAATTGGGAAAAAATCCATCAATTATTGATTATGTAGTGATTAGGGAGTAGTTACTAGAAATGTTCAATTATTAAACTGATCAATTGCTGATTATGTAGTGTGGAGGGTGCAGTAACCAGAAATGTTCAATTATTAAAAATGTAGTAAGTAGTGAGTTGAAATAAAACGCAGATGAGACGTGTGTGGTATGTAGAGAGTACTTCCTAGATAATCGCGCTGATCAGAAACAAGAAAGTCATACATTAAAACATTATGCAGTCACACACTTAAAGTTGGAACCAAAGAGTGTATAATCATATGAATAATGAGTTTATCAAAGAGGTAATGTCGTCATGAGAAGAAAGTAGTGAGCACAGTGAGTATATTCAAATTGAAAAGTATTAGGAGATTGACAGGATACAGACTGTTCTGGCACAGAATGAAGAAGATTATGAGGAATTGATCAGAAGCGTTTGATGTTCAAAATAGGTAAAGCCCATAAACAGTGAAAAGTGATAAGTCACTTCATTAATAGGGTGGGGGTGGCCGGGTTGCACCCCTATATCGTGTCAGCAAGTTCTGGCGAGAGGGGAAGGAGTTCTTCCCTTGGCCAGTTGACAACTCGTTGAGTCAAGCGGCAGCCTTTTGTGGTTTTGTACGTTAATGCTGATATACGGCATTCTTGTGCACCACTTGAACACAACGGACGCTAAAGCCACAGGCCTACAGGCTTTTAAATGGACTTTTTTAACGTTTCGCGACAGATTATGGATGAAGCTCAACCTGAGGGAAGTTGGGAGACAAACGCAGTAAAACCACGCCCTCTACCGTCAAATTTATTGACAGTTTTTGCATGCAAGAACTTCCGACAATAATGACAAGATTAGGTAAACCATGATAGTCAAAACATTTCACTCTTGAAGGTGACTAAGTATAGATAAAAAAAGTAGTTACTTTTAGACTCGCCTTGTTGAAGCATTGTTTATACATTAAAATTTGTATACCGTACATAATGTTAGTTTGGTATGAGAGCTGACACAGACCTTGATTTTACTTGGGTATCAGTCACGCCCAGCGGGGAAAATATTGTTCCAGATTTGTTTCTTGTCTTAACAGGTCGGAAAATTAGTTTTATTCAAACTACTGGCGTTTAACAATATATTTTAATGATAGTCCCTTCACCCGGGTAATTTACCCTATGAACATTTCGAAGTTATCGTAAGGTGGTTGTGATGATCTGTTATCGCTATCAGGAGAAAGGTGACACATTGCCTCAAATTTATCGTGTGACATCTGGATTTTGTTTGCAATAAGTCGCCAAGTATTCAGGAAAAGGCGTCAAGCAGAAGAAAGAGAGCAACAACAGGTAATTTACTTTCTTTTTCCCAACCAATTAAGGGCGACGCGCTTTTTTGTACGTATCTCTTTCCGTTGATTCACCGGGCAGTGACATTCGTAATGCCCCTGGGCTATGGTCAAGAGTATTTTTCTGCAATTGGTGGCGCTCAGCGAATGGTTCGAGTCAATGTTTTGCATAGACCACTGGCGACAACTGAAGAATGATATCAGTTATGGAATCCAAAGGGAAAGGAAGTGGGACTGTGATGATGCAGAGGCGGGAAAATATGGTTTAACACACACCTCATCTATGACCGTTCCCTAAAATACTTAACAACCCGGCCTAGGTTTATGAGAGCATAGATACAGATTGTAAACCAAATCAGTCATTAGTTTTATCAAGGAGGCTACACGAATTGGTTTTATTAAAAACTCTTGTAATTTATTCCAGTTGTTACAGACGTAGTAGAATATGCATACTTGAGTTTTTAGGGGGGATGACAAATTTATGCACTTAAATGACGCCAGTCCTATTCATCACACCGATGTTACGCCTGATGCAGGCTGTGTAATTAGATCAAATTGTGACTATTAAAAGGGAGGGGGGTACACTTACTGCTCATTGTTGTCATATTATGGCATATCAGGGGCGGATATTTACCTGCCATACAGATTCTGCTTTTATTGTTTCTGATTGGGGAGTAGAAGGCCGTGTTTCGCAGACAATATCAAATATAGGAGGCAAGCAACAGATCCAAACATTTTCAACCAAATATCTTGTTAGAATCTATCATATAACTTACGATCAAAATGCACCAGAATATATGATTCTTCTATTTGTTTCCCAGTAGGACCCTCTCTCCTCCGCCAACAACCGGTCCCCTTATAAGTCAAATCCATCCATCCACCCCTCGAGCCGTAAACAGTTCACCCTGAACTTATTTGGTTGCTATTGTAGCCCCGCGTTCACTGTTGTGGTATATAATGATTCGGCAAATAAATGCACGTCATATGACAAATAAATTTCACTTCTTTGGCGTAACCATTCACAAATTTTAGTTGACAAACATTCCTATCGTTTGACCACTTAACTTGGCGAGATATAAATTCAAATTTTCGAGACAAATTTATCTGTGTATAATGGGTCTACGTTAGGAGTGGTAATAGTAGTAGTAGTAGTAGTAGTAGTAGTAGTAGTAGTAGTAGTAGTAGTAGTAGTAGTAGTAGTAGTAGTAGTAGTAGTAGTAGTAGTAGTAGTAGTAGTAGTAGTAGTAGTAGTAGTGGTAATATATCATAATTTAAAGTACGTGTTGTATTTTTCTGTCCCGGAGATTACTTTTTCTGCCCAAAAAAATATTGACGCAAAAAATATCACGTAAATCTTCCTACGAGATGACAGGATGCAAATATATTCAAAATAATGACGGTGTTGGTAGCCGGGATACCTCGGAGGTTTCGGGATGGGATGGGGTCGGTGAGGTAGGTTTTTCTTGGCGGGCGGGGGGGGCTTTTTCAATTCCTTTCAGCAATACTCTTAGGGAACACGTGTATGGACATGGAGATGCTTTTGACTGCCAGACGGTGGAAGAGGTAGTTCCATCATTTGACAGACCTTATCACCCCAAGGAACAAAGCAGGAAATATAGCTACAATAAACAGTCTACTGCTGCCTTTGTTCGAGCAATGTTACACTAGCAATTTGGTACAGCCATGATGCGAGACTGACATCTCCTGCACTGACAATACTGTCAACATCATATGCTTCATAGAGCCTCTGTCTCCAACCATGGGACATGCCCAGTGCATATGTATTGCTTTTGCGCACCTATTAGTCTCAAACTATTCTCTTGGTTTGATTGTCTGCTAGGTACCTGACGTTAACTATGGCATTTGGGTCAAAATAGTTTTCAACTGTCTCCGTCCAGATTGTTGGGTGTCCGAAAATTACCTGCAAGAAATTCGTGGCATTGGCCGGTGGGGAGGTTTTGCAGATGATAAAATCTTAGCAGGCGCTGTTCTTGTCACCCAAACACTGAAGCAACATCTTTTGCCCATGTCTCCATACATTACTGATTAGTAGGAGGAGACATCGTGTCTACCTCAGATGTATGATGTCTGCGACTCAGTCCCTGTTTACCGTGCCACCGTGCCGGTCATGCTTCCGCCACGGATGCGCAAAATTGCACCTATTTTAGAATCATTAGAAATATAATAGATGTACTTAATGAAAAGACAATTACAAGTTGTCTTACTAGTGGAATTAAATCATAGGATGGGTTGTAATTTCTGGAAGAAAATGATAGGTTATGTTGGTGACGGTTGGCTAATGTTGAAAGTACGGGGACTGTGGTGGTTGTCGCCTGAGGTCCTCTCATATCGAGTCGCCACCGTGAGCGTCAAACGAGGGCTAGGCTAAGGTATCGCCGATGGCACCTATGATACAACTGTCAGGACCTTTGCTCTTAAATCAACTAAATAGATGTATTCCTTCGATGGACTAAGCATCCTTAAATTGCTAAACTATGGTCCTCTCTATAATTCAGCCTTGCTATATTGTGGATTTGACAGGACAAGCTCTTGGTGTTTTGTGGATTTTGCACTTAATTTTGACGTGTCGACGTCATCATGTCGATGGGCCTTGTAGGATGCATTTTAGTACATGTTGTTCTATTTGCCACTAAGCTGTTTCGGGTGAGAGAGACACTGAAGAATTCTTTCGATGTTCATTTGAACCTATGTACCGCCCGTTTTGAACAGAAAGGTTGTCGTGTAGGGAAACATCCATTTCCTTGTACCTGCTGGCAAGCAGAGAAAAAATAGGAAAGGCGTGCAGCAAGGGGTATCATGTTCTCTATGAAATGTTAGCCGTCACCTCATGGCGACCCCACAACTTCTTCTTTTCTCTACCACGTCGTCAGCCTTTACTTTCCAGCAATGCCCCAGAACACTTAATCTTTAGAATGCTAAAACACCCGTCAAAAGACTGTAGACGCCAACGGATCATCCGGCAGCAGAGAGAAACATCAGTCAAGTCTGTCACAAAACAATCTGTCTTGAACTCTGTTGTGTTATGTCATGTGTGAATAGACGTTTTATATGTACTGGTATCGCAACAAATGCTTCACCGTTATATTTTAACTGTTACCACATTTCACCTGTTTTTTCCTCTGTGCGGTATTTACAAGCCAACTTTCTCTTCAATTGCAAGCGAGATAACACGGATGCTATTAACACCTGAGAAAGGGACTTTATATCACGCCAAAACAAAGCACGTGGTGGCATTGATTGACTGAATCACTATCAAATCGAGGCGCCGATCAGAAATGTGCATGAGATCAAAGATACGACCAATAAAAGTTCTTTAAATCTCAAATTTCAACCCTCTGAAGAAGTTCCTGGGATTTTATCAGTCGCCATGAGTTTTTACAATGGCAATATAACTTTTTAGAGTCTGTCCCTCGATTTGATCAGGCTAGAATACAAAAGACCATTATACAAGTGGCTCTGTGTTTGTTTCAGACTTTGTCAATGAAGCCAAGACAATATGTCTACACAGCTGACACACCGTGGGCGGGCGTCTGATCTCATCTTTCCTCTTTGTTCCTCTTTTGTCACCTAGCCTCACCTGGTTCCTGTCCCTTTGATGAGCTCGTAGATGAGATGTACAGATGCAAAACATAAAAACCTGGCCAAGCTTAACGCTTGATAAATTTGTATAGCTACTAATTTGTGAAAAGAAAATTAATTTTTCTCCCTCATTCTTGCGTTGAGTTGTGAATATTGGTTAATAAGGATGCCTTATACCTAGATCATAACATTTGTTTTAGGTTTCATCAAAGAAAAGCATCAAAAACAGCAGAAAATGTCATAGTTCATATTTTGTAATGAAGGAAGAGAGCCTGTTTCGCATGTATCTGAATGTTACATTGCCTAAACACTTAATAAAATTGTTTGCTGGGGATTTCTGAATGAGTGTACGGTGAAACGTCATTATAGCGATACTCAGATATCCGACATATACATTTAACCATTTTGAAGCTACTTAGAGTCACATTCTTTTGATATTTGACTCATCTGTCTGACATATTTAGATATCTTACACTTTGTCCAAGAAGCAGATGCATCATTATAACAAGACTTCACTGTATATTCTTATATATTCATATATTGTTACCCTTTTTATATTACTGAAGATGACATTTAAAAAAATGTTTGAAGCTCTTATATTTGCCGAGATTGAATATACCGTTATCTCCCCCCCCCCCTTCTTTTCAGGAAAATGTGGGGGGGGGGGCTACAAACTCCTAATTTCAGTCATATCAGTATTATTTGTCCCAAGATATTTTCCCTATTAAAATGAACACAGTAAGTATTATTCACAAATGTTAAAATTTAAACCTATGAAATAACGGGAAAAGAAAATCAGATGATCTATACATCCTATTTCTTATTAAGTTTCTCTTTATTGTGTCACTCTACTTCTGTGCACATTGATGTTTGAGGGAAGACAAGGTAAATATTTATCTGCAGTGTTTCAATTGCGGCGATAAAATTCACTGTTGAATTATTTTGTAAGAAATCAATGATGGCATTCAATGCAATGTGATGAATAAAATATACTATACATGTGTGTATATGTTTATTCGCAGGCCTTTGTGCTTTTTCATCATTTTCTATAAATAAGAAATCCGATCACCGTGGACCTTAAAAAGTTAAAAATGAGACAAATGCGTCAATTAGTGATCTCTGCAAAAACCGATATCATCATCTTCACACCGCTCGAAAAAATTCTTGGATAACAGTACATGCAACAGGAAGGTAACCGTCATGTTGAAGGACATCACCATGTCCGACCACTAATATATACAAGTCCAAACACTGAATGTCACTATGTAGAAAAGAATCGAGAGACAACGTTATACTAATGATCAATTTTAATCTCTATACTCGTACACTTGTCTCGCTAGCGAATTTACTTCCAGCTCGTAAGATATAAAGGCCAGTAACAATAAAATCATAATCGGCTTAGTAAATACTTGCCGCGTCCGTTGGAAAGTACTTTTGGATTCAACACGTGCCGATGGATATGTTCCGCTGTCAGATAAGAAAATGATCTCTGACAAGCTGTCCGCTTCATCAACCATCCATGCAAGTAAATAATCATCTAACGACCTAGCGAACAATTATTTCATGTAGACTCCTTTGAAAAAAAAGGCGCTTTCATTGATACAGAATTTAGGCGTAATGTAAAGAGAAAGTGTGAGGGTTGTGTTTGGTATGTCATACCATTTGATTTAACCACTTTTTGGGATAGTGTTGGTCCTGAAAAGGACTTTACGTTTTTGCGTGAAGGCGTGTCACGGTGGATTTATAACGAATGTGTCCTCTGCCTTTCTGTAGGCAGAATTCTACTGTCTTGGGCATGCTGAGGACCAGCTTGGCAACCTGTTCTTGTAGGATGAGATTTCACTATTGATGTAGGCGCTGTGACAGAATGTCAAGAGTGGCTGGGTGATCAAACATGAACTGCTGTTCAATAACCACATTGCATAATATTGCAATGGTGCCTCCAATTCCATATAAAACCTGGTATTAATCATACTCCGTGTCATATCAATGGAAGCGTCCTCTTTTTAGCAATAGTACAATTCATGCATTGCACATGTGCAAGAAAATTCTTCCCTCTTGGCCATTATCCGAACTACACCATGGATATGTTGCACCAGAGAGCAGACTGAAAATAATTATTGTCCATAAGCCATCAGAAAACTACAGGAAAGATCAAAGCTTTTGGAAAATCCTTGCCACTGGATCTTTTTCGTGGGATAGTCTGTTCACATCACGCATGCGCACAATAACGAGATTCTCAAAGCGGCCAGCACTAAAATACAAAGGGAATAGTATCCGGGTACTAGCATCTGACGAAAAATGTACCCTGTGCGATACAATGTATCATATATCATCATCTTCAATATAAAATGAAACTGTCTATGCCAGGGATATTTGAAATGTTTAGTTATTAGGGTTTTTGTACCAATTACAGGGGAGAGGTAACTAAAAACATTATATGTTTCTTGGTATCCTTTGACGATAAGTCAAGTTTTGTGACGTTTTGTTTGCTTGGCGTCGGTCATTTACAATCAATAAACTCAAGAAGCATTGCAAAATTTCCTATTAAAGCGAAGGTGACGCATGATTGCATATTAATCTAGGTATGAAACAAGTCCTGCTTGTCAAGGACAATATAGGTGTATTAAAACTCTGTAGTGTATGTATTGTCAAGGAGGCATACGGGTGGATGTGACTATATATCTGTATGTGTCCCCATGCGAAAATGAGCAATGTTGCATCTGACAGTCCACAGTGACCATAGAGCGTATCTTCGTGATAAGAGTGCTGGCTTTCATTTAAAATAGAGACGGGACAATTGATCCCACAAGTATATCTTCACTGCTGTAATTTCCACCCGACGAATTACAAATAAACATCAATAGTGTGTTACGTTACGTTTTGGTTGACAACTTTATCGTTAAACGAATATAATGATGTGGGAGCACCAGATGGTAACACTTTGGTGTGAAACGTGAAGCATTCATCTATACGTTATTATCAGCACCATATATCTTTTATTGTAATAAATACCGATAGGGCTTCATTTGAAAAAGAAATAACCCCGTATCATCCTTATCCAAACGCCCACACAACACTTTTCGAAACAGAAATAGGAGGGATTTTGTCCCTTCCATTGTCTATATAGATGCGCAGGCCGGGTCAGCCAAAAATGAAGGAAAACATTAAACTGTTTGTAAAGTACAATGACAGACACTTTGTGATGCCGAACAAGCTCGACACTCACAGTCTCGGACCATCAACCTTTGCTGCGGGCCTCAGCTGGCACATAACTGTTGATCCCGCAATGAATTCTTTGCCCTTGCTGATAGGCTGCTAAAATAAATGTATACAGCAGCTGTAACTGGTTTATTACAATATAAAGGGCAGGATCATATTTGCACGTAGCGATTATTTAGAAGGCTTTTCTGTACAAAAATATGCAAATGGCGGAAAGGATTTAACTATCTTTGCCTTATATGATACCAACCAGCAAACATGCGATAGGTGTTGATTATGAGTATTCCATGTGTAAATTACATTGTATATTATTCAACCCTTCCCATGCACTTTCGAATGGTCACCATACAGGTTGTTAGCATCTTTCACTTCAAATCGAAGCCTACATCGCTGGGAACAGTAATATTTAAATCCCAGTAATCCCAGCTCAATTGGTTAAACATATTCTGCTACTGACTTTAGTTGGTACCTGTGTCAAATTAGGAGAGAGGTGTTTTTCATTGATACTGAATTTCATATTCATCCACTGATATAAAAATGAAATTCAGTTGTTGGTGTGTCTACCGTGGACACCCGGATTTTGACTTTGTTTCATGCATGTCTGGCTAATTTTGATCATGGATGGTTCTTGTGTGCTCGAATTTTCTGTGCAATTTCTCTGGCATTGTTGAAAAAAAATTTCCGCTTTTGTTTTTCATGCCAGTCATTATTTTATTTTGTCAATGTGACATTTTATCATCTTTAACTATTCACTGAATAATGTATTGCTTGGTTGATATACAAGTCTTGCTGTTATATCTGGGGAAGTTCAAGCTGATGGGCTTGTCAGGATTTGGACGGTTTTTGACTCGGAATGAATTAAGAACTTCGATATTGGCAGGTAATGGTCTCACACTGCTAGTTTATACCATCACGGATCAATTCAAATGTTTGATGTTCGAAAACTCTTTAAAATTCTTATATGCGGGAGACAAAGTTAATTGTCTTTCAACGTTTTCCCTTTACATCCGCCTACGCATAGTTTGTAATCTTTGCCCTTTTTAACTGACCTTTGATATATAATATATTATATATATATATATATATATATATATATATATATATATATATATATATATATATATATAGTTTGAAGTAATAAGAGAGAGGCTGATCTGCCATGATATATACCTTGCCCTTAATACACTCAGTGCACAAAGGATATAGTTTGACACCGAGATAATTAGCTGGTAAAAAGTCCAGTATGCATATTAAATACATTAGAACTTGAATACATCATGGTTTATTGCTATATTGAATATCAGATCTAATACATTTTAAAAAGCCTTCCAAGTTGCAAATTAATTTATTGGCAGATCAATTGCTGTCACACGTTTAAACCCATGTGCATTCAAGTTCGCTTTCCCCCAATTCAACAACTTGGTATAATCTAGGCTAACACAACGATATTGGCAACTGGGGTGCAGATGAATGGCATGTGCAGTATCAAACTCAATTTTCAATTTATGTTTATGCTCAAAATAAGGCATTATCGTAAGTATCGGACGATTCACAAAATAATGTATCGTGTATTGGATACCCCATAAATATTGTGTCGAACCATTCCCGTAGTTAATATAATAAACCAAATACACAGACAAGAATCATTGTGTAGACAAAATGCACCCGAAGTTAAAGCCAAAGTAAATGTAAGGAAGCATGCAAAACACGAAAAAACCTTCCAGGAATAGGAACAAGATACATTTATCAGTTATAATCAAGCAAGCGGAACAGAGGATATTTGGACCCAAGATGGCAGCACTCGATGGTTCTCATTTGCACAAAATTTTTCTATCTGCCAAGCAAATTAAGCTTCAAACAGTTTTTTGCGATCATATAAATTGAGGCATCTAACAACTGGTTCTTGAGATATAGGAGTAACTATTGGGGAAACATAATGGGCCAGTTGGTGAAATAGTAATGGCGATCAGAAGCGCCACCGCCGAAATGTGGTTTGATGTTTTTTGTCGTATGTGCTTATTGAATTCAGTCAAACAGGTTGCCTGGCAAAAGTACATTTTACTCACCATTCATAGTTACAAAAGTACAGTTTATTCACCATTCATAGTTACAAAATTACATTTTATTCACCATTCATAGTTACATTTCATCATATACCCACAGGAACTGAATTCTAAAGCCCCTATGTCAGTGCAGTGCGAAACGAAACAAAGCGAAATGTCTGCCATGTTAGTATTCATACTGCATGTTTTTACCTGGAAAACTTCCATAAAATATAACATTAGTAATTTTGTCTAACATACTTACATTTTCTCATGCTTTCAAGAATTTCATGAAAGTTTGGGTTTTCAACAATTTTCGTGAACTACATTTCAAGATCTTTTATTGGTGTATGGAACAGAAAATGTGTACTTTGTCATTATAATTACCCAATTTTAGTAAAATCACTGCATGTGAGAAAAGAAATCTACTCAGAACAGCCAATAAATAAGAGTAGCACCTGCTTTGTGAGGCGCATCTTCTTTTCAGTTTATGTAACTATGTGTTTTACCAGAGGTGAGTTTACGATAAAGTGAAGTCTTGGGTCACCAAAAATAATAGCCTGAAATAGCAGGGAGCAGCGGACAGTGATCAGATAAAGCGGGTACCATGACCACGTATCGCAAAACTTGTGTACCACATCTGTTTCAAGCCTTTTTCTCCAACAATATATAAGACAAAGTAGGACTCTGACTGCAGCGCAAGATTCCAGCCATAGACAAAATTATTGATTTCTTGTCTGTCTTTAAATTTCAAAGAGGAAAAGTCCTCCTGTCTCCAAATGCTGCACACTTGAGCAGCCTAGAGATGGACACATTTGAGTTTGACACTTGTAACGATTCTATCACACAAAGATCTCCATAAACGATCAGAGAACTTAAAAGTGGGCAAAGATTCCAACATCTAAACATGTTTGCCATCAGAAAGTTATTTAATATCTTTAAATTGTCTACATTGTTTGCACTGCACGATGGTCCTCCCAGGGATACCTTCCCAGCATGCACCGGGGCAGTCATTCGCGGCGTGCTGTGGGAGGATGTCATTAGTCATGTACGTCTGTTGACGGGCCACTGCATGACAGGGTCTCGGCTTCTCTGGCACCAGTGGGCAGGGGATACCACCGTGTTAGGGCTAAGAGCTAGCCCTACCGCCGACTATCTATTCCCATGAAAAGGTCAGGTGGTCCCCTCTGGGCGCCAAAGACACACGGGAGAGATGCGCCCCACTGGATGGCTGTGCAACACCGCGCGTCAAGTTCAAGCGTGCTTTGCAACCGTACACTCAACGTTACCACCAGCGCGGATCATCCGTCACTTGGCGCGCGAGGGAACCCCCGCGAATATGCGAAATAATTGACAAAAACATGTTCCCTGGGGTTATGTCTTTACGACCACATCCTTCGATGTGAAGTCAACTAATGAGACCAAAAGATTAATGTGTCACAACAAGTGACAAAGCGGTCGTCAAATATATTTTGACCTTTATGGATCAGCAAGCTTTCTTTATTACATGTATTTGTTTCTTGATATATTGTCGTTGTGAAAGGAACACAATTTCCGTTTTGACAAATAAACCATGGTAATAGGAAAGATTATGCTGTATTCGTCAACTGATATTTTTTTTCCCTCTGGAACATAAAGATCTTTAGGAGATCAAAATACAAAAACACGTGCAGAAAATATATTAAACTGGAAAGGAAAGCTACTTAACGACACACCGGCATATATTTGTGACAAATAATCAAGAGCAAGAAAGTACATTCACCTAGATGCGAAGCAGCCAGGAATCCAGTCTCCTCCTATCAGAATTTTGAAGATGCAATAGGTTATAAATACCCTTATTTCCAGCATTGTAAAGGATTCCTCTGCAATTGGATTTTTCTCTGGAGGCCTTAATACAAAAAAGGGGGAACCACTTTTCTGTCTCAGTTTTATGATGATATTTGGAATAATGTTAAAATTCTTCTGATCCAATGTTTCATACAAGTTGTAAAGAAAATCTAGATGATTTTATAGTTGTTCTTTTTAACAGTGTCAGCTATTTTTCTCCTCCTCCGCCTCCTCCTCTTCCTCTTCCTCCTCCTCCTACTCCTCATCTTTCATTTCTTTATGAACATGTTGCTTGAGTAAAAACGTTGCGAAAATTCACCCTCACTTTTTTGGAAGTGACTTTTTTTTATCAAACATTCGGTCAAGTGATTTGACACCGCTGTTTCGAATCACAAAAAATCTGTAGGAAAGAGAACGCTTGCATTTACTTTTTCACATGCAGCAATAACTTTGCCTCTGAAAAGTTTCTTCTAAGTCTCTTGCCAGCAGGGTATCCATGCGCAGCGGTCTGTCCCATAAAAGTGCCAGAGATAAAAGTTACAAAAGGAGAGGAACCCAAAACAACATGAAGTAAGAAAATTTCTTGATCTTCCGCAGGTGTGTATTAAGTTGAGTGTTCAGTCAGGTTGGTAAGTGGAAAAGATTACTTCAAAATACTTCTTGTACATAATATGCTTTAAAACCTATAAGACTGACAAGCAGCAATGCAGGTAGAATTGTTGTGTGTGAAACAAGTAAAGCTTCTGATCTTTATGCCAGGGCATTATCAGCTTGTCTCTAAAGCAGACCAAGCTCCGCATTATATCTAGGACACTTAGAGTGGAGAAAACACGGAGATGGTATGTTTAGCAGGCAAACCATCAGCTGCATTGCAAGCATATGAATGAAAGGTGGCTTAGCCAGGTGTGCATAACGATGAGGGAACGGTGTAACAATAATATTTGTGTGTGTTTTTTTTTGTGTTTTTTTTTTTTTTTTAGATTAGAGATCTGGAAAAAATCATTATAGTATAATTAATTTGAGAGAAAAAAAACATAGACATGTAAGTATTCTTGACATGCCGTCATAAGAGACGACCCAAATTTGAATTGCAGTTATCCAGTTATCGTACCTCATTTGACTGAGCAAAGCGTGTGCAATTCTTTGTGAAATTACCCAATCGTGTGTCACTCCGGCCAATAAAAGTTCCCAGTCTTCGGTCAAAACTAACAAAAGAAGGTACGCTGTACAGTCTTTACCTGTTTATAAAAAACACAAGTTCCGTTAGCTACATTTACGGTACAGTAGTATTTACGTAATGAATACAAACAAATAGGCCATGGCGAAGGATGAATGGCAGGTAGAAGTCGAAGACGTGAGGAAAAAAGTGTACGGCGCCAGCACGATGTATACATATGCCGTAGTCCTATACTCTCAAAGCCTGCAGGTCGAAGGGTCAGGTGAAAGAGCTTTGAAGTTGTTGGCGGTCGAGCGTTCTCCTTCGCTCTTGTTTAATAACACATATCTTAAGAAAAATATTGCGAAGTGATCAAAGCATTTTACAGCTTTTATCATATCACAGGTTATCAGGGCTTGTCCGCATTTGGACACCGCTAAAATGAAACCATCAGCGATCATTAGAGTCGGTCGTTAAATTGATGTCAGTTCAAGAAGATTCAAACTATCACCTTGGCACATTTTCGGTTGGTGTTATCTGACGTTTCACCCAGTCTGCACTACGTCTCCTTGTCTTGTTAATTCAACCACTCAAGAAAACCACAACATCACTCACCAGAACGCCTATCATGTCCTTTATTCTTGTGGCCAAAGTTAACGCTTTTCCGCCCAAAACGGCCAACAGCAGTTTGGCAACCTCAAATATAGATTCCTGTATTTTTTCTGTTTTTTCTTAATTTGTCATATAACAATTTTGTTAAGAAGCATCTTTCAAACATTCCCACAAAACTGACAGTTTCTACCCTACATTATGGTCTTTTAACACGCAGTCAGACCGTATTTTCCAGACTGGGCCGATAAAAAAACGTTAAATCCATGTATTACCATGTTCTGTTATGAGTTAACACATGCCGACAAAAGCAATAAAAAGAGTAAGAGCACTACTTGGTGTTTAAAATAAGTCGATTTTACATGCTGTAGACATGAAAACATCAGAGAAACATGAACTTGTACAAGTTGTTCCTATTTTGCATATTTTTACACCTTGTAAATTGATTGAGAGGGTACTTCCGGAGCAATAACATTGGACTCAAGCATCCAAATACTTTGAGTAGGTGCATCTGCTGAAAAGGTGAGAACCACATTCATTTGTTTATTTTACTCGAAGTTAAATTGGTCCAGGATAAATAAGACAACATGAAATCGGAAATCAGAATTAGACGCTGACCTTGCAATTCCCCGTGTTTTGACAGACATGTTAACCCCTCACCCCACTCCCACCCACACACGCATACACACAAAGGGTCAAGTATATTTGTTGTGTTACCTTTTTTTTCCTCCCATACTTTGTTCCGCCAGCATCAGTCTACTTTTGTTGACGGTATCTAAATGCAGGTTGGCAGTACTATGAACATGATATCTAAATACTGGTTGGCAGAACTATGAACATGGTATCTAAATACTGGTTGGCAGTACTATGAACATGGTATCTAAATACTGGTTGGCAGAACTATGAACATGGTATCTAAATACTGGTTGGCAGAACTATGAACATGGTATCTGAATACTGGTTGGCAGAACTATGAACATGGTATCTAAATACTGGTTGGCAGTACTATGAACATGGTATCTAAATACTGGTTGGCAGAACTATGAACATGGTATCTAAATACTGGTTGGCAGAACTACGAACACTTTTTTATCCTTTGTGCTTTGTGATGCCAGACTGAAGTTGCGTACTATATTTCTGTAGTATTAACCTTGTCCCATATAGATATACTTTGTTCCAATTTATGTAGGTTTTGACCTGCATACGCAAAAACCAATAAAACCATTTCTTTTTGCTTAATTTTAAACAATTAGACTACCTGTTAACAGGCGGCATATAAATCCAAAATTTAACATAAATCTTCTGCAAGGTCAAAATTATTTGGACACAAAGTCATAACCCTGATCTCAAATATTAATTTGGTTAAGCAAGGTACCAAATCTGCTTTGGCTACCATAAATTGCTGGCGCTCAAGAACTGCGGGTAGGCTTCTAAAGGTAACCGCTCTGCGATCAGAGTTCTCGATATATTTATCTTTTAAAGAGATAAGTTCCTGGTGTGTAAAAATCACCTGTACAAGGGAACTGAAAATGATTTGTTAAATAAACGTCGAGAAAAACTAAATTGATATTGATGTACCAAATTAAGAACCTGTCTATTTGCAAAAACATTACACTGGATCAAAGGAAAAGAATTATATCAGAAAAATTCAGAATATATCCCGCGCCTGGTAAGGCCGGTCTTGTACGGGGGCTCATTTTTCCTGTGTAAATTTTCTTAGGAGGTAACTGCGTTTAAAAGTTAAGTTACCTTTGTCTTTATATAGTTCGGGTTTTTAATACAAATATTTGTACACTTAGTAGGTGCATATTCATATAAGTGGTGGGCCAGCTTAGTCAGACCTCTGGCTCAGTAGACTCAACGTCTAAAGATAGGCAAGGTAGCTCAGTCTTTTGTGATATGCTCAACTGGAATCTCAGCCGACAGGGCACGTCTATTTTCCTACTGTGGTAAATACAAATGTATCAACTTCCCTTGCCTGCAAAGCAGACCAAGTTCCGTGTTACTACCCAGCGCAGTAGACAAAATAGGCAGCTTGGGTCTGCTTTGGATGCAATATCTTTGAATTACAGTCCTATACGTTTGTTTGTGGTTACATTAAAAATCTTCCATCATGCATGGAAACAAATATACGGCCTAACTACTTAAAATGATTTACTTTAAAATCAAATTTTTCTGCGTGCTTCCAAAGCAAATTTTGTACTACTGTAGCACAAACATAAGAATTTAAGGGGTGACCGACACCTCTATCTCGTATAACTTGTAGAAGTGCCGATAATTAGCATAAATTAAAACTCTGCAACTTTTCTTAATGATCCATAGGATACTCCTACAGTACAAACATGAATTACAGTTTGAATGGCACCTCTGCCCTAAATTGTTTCGAAGATATTCGACCCTTAAATTTTCAAGTGCCCCTAATTCGCATAAATTAAAAATATATAACTTTGGTTGTAGTTCATTGAATGTGCCGATAGCACAAACCTATGAATTAAAGTTGAAATAGTACATCTACCTTAATTAGTTTTGAAGATATTAAGCATTTAAAATTTCAATCTAATTTCCAAAACTTTCAACATGTTGACTATTCCAAACCAGATGCTTAATTTCAAACTACATCAGTGGCTGTGAGAAAATTTATATTTCTCTGTGATGTGGTCTCCGAGAAAATTGGCTGTAAGAAAGAAAGAAAGAAAGAAAGAAAGAAAGAAAGAAAGAAAGAAAGAAAGAAAGAAAGAAAGAAAGAAATATACATTACCACACAGACATAGCAAAGAATGCCTTTAAAATATATATTTCTGTGTTATGTCACAATTAAACCTATAAAGTTAAGTTAGATTGACACTTCTATTTACAATAGCTTTTAAACTATTCAAGATTGAATTTTGTGTGTTCGCCTAATTTGCACATACAAAAATGCTACAACTGTGGTGTATGATGCAGTGGATGAAGTTATGTCACAAACATATAAATTGAAATTGAAATGGCATCTTTATCTCTAATAGGTTTAGCGATATTCAACTTTAAAATTTTTCACACACACACCCCCCTCCTTTCAATTTTTAAGATTTGAAATTCTACAACTTACGTTGACTGTCCATCAGATTGGCAAGTATCACAAACCGATCATCACACGAACTGTGTGTCTATCTGTAACAGTTTTGAAGACAGCAAGATTTTTAAAAATTTAATTGCTCTTTATTTGCATAATTATGAACATCAAGAATATTCTAAATCAGGTATACAACTTCATAATTAGGTCAATCACCATGGCAACTTTGGTCCTTTTTTGACAAAATATTGTCCGAGAAAAACTCCATACAAAATTGGTTGTACAGAAGTAAAAAATTAGGACAAAAGATAAAATTTCCACTAGAACAAGTCTTTCTGGGTGCCTTGACAATTAATAAAAATTTAAGTTTTTAAAACTTTGTTCAGTGATAATCAAATGTATTTGTACGTCCATATACAATGTATGCATATTATAATCCAAGAGAAAATAGTTATATGTGACACATAACTGTCTTTGATCCGTTATCACACTGGGATGCAAACATTTAAAGTGTCATTTCAGGCCTAAGGACAAATAGTCAAGACCATCAGGGACACAAAATAATTAACAAAGAATAAAGCAGCAAAAACTCAGTTTTGATGAGGGACACACACCGTTAATTGGTCAAATTTTCAGCTTACTTTAGGAATTTTCCTTGATGATAAGGGAGAGTTGGAATCTCTGATCACATGGAAGAAAAGAGTTAAACTACAAACAGTAGAACTGATTAGATATTAGAGTACCTATGAAAAACAGGTTTCATCTCACAGGTTACAAGGAGAAAAAGAAAGATCAAAAGTCTACCACTGTCGACTTGATCAAATCACTGGGATAACACTGATCTGCACATGTTTAATTGTTCTACACTCCAGGTTTGTGGTTATAAAACCCATAAAGTTGTCAAAGCAGTCATTGTGGACTGGAAAACTGTTATTCTCAGAATGGCCCAGTCAACTGGGCCCACACCTCTATTATGTGATGGGGGACGTCGCATATTACAGGCTTCTACCCAGAGATCCAGTGGTCTCTCGGGATCAAGGACTGACTCAGATTGCCTTGGGCAGGCAAAGTGCTCTTCCTACTACATGTATAGATATGGCACTGCAGCATTGTGATGGGGTCTACTCAGTTATAAGGGCCTTAAAGATCTGTTCGGCATGAACTGTAAGTGTAAGTGATGCTCTATATTTTGTGCAGAACTTGAGTTATTACACAGTTGTTGCAAGACCCAAGTCTATGAAAGCAGAAAGGCAACTTTATCGTTGATATCAAGTTGCCAAGGAGACAGTTTCTGACTGTGCAAGGTAATTTATTATGCATGCAAAATGGTTGCATAATATTAATAGGATGCAAAGAAACAGCTTGTACCTGTTGTGGTAGAAGTGAGGGGGTTGTGTATTAGCAAAGACTGCGAGGTAATCAGTGAATTTAGCATCGCTTAAAATTACTCATTTTTTCTGTGAATACTCTAGGAGTTGGTCATAACATAACTCATACATTGAGCTGGGTATGGCACCCCTATCTGAAATACTTTTGAAGGTATGACTCACTTTTATCAAATTTCAACTGCTTCTAATTTTACATAATTTCAAAAAATATTTTTTCCTAAATCAGGGGATGGGTTTCAATTATGGGGCTATGGCCGTGAAACAGTTCGGATTTGTAGCTTTGACATCTCCGAGAATAGCTGCGAACATGATGTAACGGCGGAAAGAAAGAAAGAAAGAAAGAAAGAAAGAAAGAAAGAAAGAAAGAAAGAAAGAAAGAAAGAAAGAAAGAAAGAAAGAAAGAAAGAAAGAAAGAAAGAAAGAAAGAAAGAAAGAAAGAAAGAAAGAAAGAAAGAAAGAAAGAAAGAAAGAAAGAAAGAAAGAAAGAAAGAAAGAAAGAAAGAAAGAAAGAAAGAAAGAAAGAAGACTGTTTGCACACACAGACATAATAAACAAGAAAAGAAGATTACTTCAAAGCTAATCTGTATGCGTGCTTACAAAGCTTGCATAAATTAAAAATCATACAATATTGGTTTTGTGTCAATAGGTTGTACATGCAGCAAGACATATGAGACCATAAGAATGACACAATCAGTCTTTTGAATATTGAAACTTGTGCACAACCTGACTAGACAAATAAAGAATCCATTGTGCATGGGAATCGAAATGGGATTGGTAACTTTATCTTCAATATTTGTGTAAATATGAACTGGCCGGCATAAGTGAAGTAGGCCTAAACCTAGCAGCTGCAGAAGCTCACTTGGTGCCCCAGTTGCAAAGGAACTGTCCGCCATTTTGTTTCCTTCGAAAAGCACTGTATCAAATAATGGTCCTTGCTTTCTCTCTTGTGATGGAAAAAATCCATTTTTACCCCTCGGCATATAGGCCCCGTGGGTTTTGCTATCGCCTACGTCTGTGTGTGTGGATCCGTGAATCCGTCTATGCGTCCTTGTTTCCCTTCTTCTTGCGCCCGATTGCAGAAGAACAGATAAACAGGAATCATGAAATTTTGTAGTTGATCACCCTTTTCGAAGTTCACGTCAAGTTCGAAAGACAATGACCTTGGTCCAATTTTCAAGTCACCTTGGTTATTTATCTTTGAATTTCTTGCATGCAATATCAGGAGAACCAGAATTGCTAGGATCATGAAACATTTACAGGTAATCACCCTTGTAAGACTCTTTGTCAAGTGTGAAGGACAATAACCTTGACCTAAGTTAAAGGTTACCAGAGGCAATTTTTCTCATTAATAAATGTCTTGTACATGAGATCTCAAGAACTGGATGAGATAGGATCATAAGACTTTAACATTTAATCACCCTCACAAGAGTCAAGCTAAGGTTTGGTGCAGAAAAACATGACCCATATTCATAAATCCCAAACCCAACACTGACAGCAAAGCGATTCAAGTCAAGAGTTACCAAAGCATTAACAATAACATTCATCTTCCAATACCAATGTGAAGAAACAAATTTCACTCCTCACTTGAGACAGGCAGTCACCCATATAAGGCAACTGGTGGTTTTAAACCGGTCCTCTCAACCTTTGAAACATTCTTCATTAACTACAGAATATAGTGTTGACGAAATGTGTAGGCTTAACCACTCAAAAACCAAAGTTGTATTACTTGTCAAAGAAAGAAAGAGACCTGCTAGGCCTATCACTCTTTAGTTCTCCTGACTTGTCAGTCAGCTGAGTTTCCAGCAAAAGAGGAAAGTAGGCCTACATCGTTTTTGTGATATTTATGAATCTGGAACATTATAAGCACACTACCTCCATTATAACTATGAATCGGAGAAAGCAGCCCACAGCACAACATAGCCAATGAAGTATTTATCAAACAGTACAGAAAAACATGACCCATATTCATAAATCGCAAACCCAACAATGACAGTAAAGCGATTCCACAGTTACCAAAGCATCAACATTCATCAACAGGCAGTCACCCGCCTGCGTCTGTGTGTGAATCCGTGCATCTGTCCGATTTTTGCGGATGACTGCCTGTCTCAAGTCAGGAGTGAAATTTGTTTCTTCGCATTGGTATTGGAAGATGAGTGTTGATGCTTTGGTAACTCTGGAATTCCTTTGCTGTCATTGTTGGATTTGATATTTATGAATATGGGTCATGTTTTTCTACATAAGTGTATCATACTAGAGACGTCCGTCTGTACAACTTCAATTGTTTAGTGAGGGACTTGTAGAAGTCTGCTCCTTGCATTTGATACTCTATAACAGTTATTCAATCACTTAACTTATTAATTAGATAATGTTCCAGATTCATAGATATCACAAAAACGATGTGGGCCTACTTTCTACTTTTGCTATATACTCAGCTGACGAACTAGTCAGAAGAATCAAAATAGTTATAGGCCTATCAATTCTCCTTTTATTTTTTGCAGAAGTAATAAAATTTAGATTTTGAGTGGTTGGGCGTATACATATTGGAAACACTGTAGTCTATTTAGTAAAGAATATTTCAAAGGTTGAGAGGACCGGTTTAAAACCACCACTTGCATTTTGTGGGTGACTCCCTGTCTCAAGTCAGGAGTGAAATTTGTTTCTTCACATAGGTATTGGAAGATGAGTGTTGATGCTTTGGTAGCTCTGGAATCTCTTTGCTGTCATTGTTGGATTTGATATTTATGAATATGGGTCATGTTTTACCACATAAGTGTATCATACTAGAGACATCCGTGTGTCCCTTCTTCTTGAGCGCGATTTCAGGAGAACCAGGTAAGCCGGGATCATGAAACTTTTCTAGTTGATCACCCTTTTTGAAGTTCAAGTCAAGTTTGAAAGACAATGACCTTGGTCCAATTTTCAGGTCACCTAAGTCGATTCTCTATGAACTTCTTGCATGTAATGTCAGGAGAACCAGAATTGCTAGGATCATGAAATATTTGCAGATAATCACCCTTGTAACGGTCTTGGTCAAGTTTGAAATACAGTGGGCTAGACCTAATTTGAAGGTCACCAGAGGCATTTTTTCTCTGTAATAAATGTCCTGTACATTAGATGTTAAGAACTGTTTAAGATAGGATCATAAGACTTTTACAGTTATCACCCTTGACAGAGTGTAGCTCAGGTTTGAAGGACGGTGACCTTGACCTAATTTCAAAATCACCAGGGTCAATCCATTTAAAGGAATATCAGAAGAACCAGATAAACTAGGATCACACAACTTTTACAGTTTATCTCCCTTTGGAAAGGTGAATTCACGTTTGGAGGGGAATGACTTTGACTCAACTTTAAGTCACCCCGGTAAATTTCCTTTGAAATTCTTGCGCACGATAGGCCTATCAGGAGAACCAGATCCCTTTTGTGAGTAGCCCAGCGGTTTTAAGGCGTTAGCTATTATGTTTCTGTACAAAGTTGAGTCTTTTAAAATTAGCATGTACTTTCTTTCAAGACCTGTTGCAGTTAGGTATACTGCACTAGTTTGGCATGATGCTCACATGGCTACACTATGTGTCTGTTCTGTCTGTCTGTCTGGCTGGCTGGCTGTGGTGTGTGTGTGTGTGTGTGTGTGTGTGTGTGTGTCTGCTGTCATGCTGTCTATTTGTCTATCTGCTGTGTGTGTGTCTGAGAGAGAAAGAGAGATAGATGCAGGCTGAGAACAGTAAAGTTAAGCACCTCTCCAAAGTATGTTTTTGAAACTCAAGATTTCCCTGCTTTGATCATGCCTTATACAGATCCGTGCATCCTTATTTTATGGTGCGAGACATAACTAATTTCATTTAAAACTTAGAAAATCTCAACACTGAACTTAATCTGGCTCCAATCTGACCACAGATGCGCACAGCTTTACACAAGTGCCGAAGCACCGCATGTCACAGTTGAATGTTACTTCACTATTTCCTGTTGGTTGATACGTGTAGTCAGCATATTCCTTTCGAAATAGTGTTCAGTACCGGTGGTAACGCAAAAGACACAATGGTTCTCTCTTTCTTTCTTTCTTTCTTTCTTTCTTTCTTTCTTTCTTTCTTTCTTTCTTTCTTTCTTTCTTTCTTTCTTTCTTTCTTTCTTTATTTATTTATTTATTTATTTATTTATTTATTTATTCATGGTGCGAGACATTACTAATTTCATTTAACACTTGAAAATCTCAACATCGAACTTAATCTGGTTCCAATCTGACCACAGATGCGCACAGCTGTACACATGTGCCAGAACACCGCATGTCACAGTTGAATGTTACTTCACTATTTCCTGTTGGTTGATCCGTGTAGTCAGCATATTCCTTTCGAAATAGTGTTCAGTACCGATGGTAACGCAAAAGACACAATGGTTCTTTCTTTCTTTCTTTCTTTCTTTCTTTCTTTCTTTCTTTCTTTCTCTATCTATCTATCTATCTTTATTTATTTATTCATTTATTTGTTTACCTACTTATTTATCTATCTATCGATCTATCTATATATCTATCTATCCATCCATCCATCCATCCATCCATCCATCTATCTATCTATCTATCTATCTATCTATCTATCTATCTATCTATCTATTTAGAAATATCTTTATTTGATCATTTCTGACAGTGTATTTATGCTGTACGTTCTGTTCAGAGTACCTCTGACCAGGAATACAAGTTGCCAAAAAAACAACAGAAAAGTTTGCTCTTCAAACAACCAAGAGCCTAAGACTGGGCGCAACAAGGCTGTTACCTTCTATTCATCCAGTAAATCTCCATATAATTGACAACAAACAAAGGGATAAGTAACACAGAAATGTTATTAGTCCCAAAGGTCACCACTTGGGTGCCCTAACTGGCCTCGGTTTAATCTGCGTATACAGCTTGCCTGCCTCTGCCTGTAACAGATTTCCTGGTCCCAGTTTATATAATACTTTTCATACTTTTCTTGTTTGAAATGATTTAAAGGTTGAAAATGTGTTCATAAGCAGAAAAAAAAATCATTGAAATGACTGACTCTACTGCAACATGTTTTCGTGTTTTAAATCATTTTGAAACTAAAAAGCATGATTGAAACTAGGGAACCAGGAAATTTTGTCTGTATACACATGAACGTAATTAATACACAGTCAACAACTCCTGCCTTGAACCAACTTGCTTGTTTTTGCTCACAGGATGGAGTTAAAAGCTCCGTGCTCATAGTAAGATCATTACTGGGTCTAGAATCACTATGCTGAAATGATTTGATACAAAATAAATGGTGTACGCATAATTTATTTTCTCTCTCTCTCTCTCTCTCTCTCTCTCTCTCTCTCTCTCTCTCTCTCTCTCTCTCTCTCTCTCTCTCTCTCTCTCTCTCTCTCTCTCTCAACCAAGCACAGGAGTAGCTTTATCACCTTTTGATATAAAAAATGTATGTATGTATATATATATATATATATATATATAATAGCAATAGTTGATAGCGATTGCCTTTTTTTCACTTTCGGGGGGTGTTTGTTTTTGTTTTTGTTTTTGGTTTTGGTTTTTTTTTGGGGGGGGTGTTTTTTTTTTTTTTTTTTTGATTAAAACTACTTATAGTAGTAGTAGAATTTATTGACTTTAAAGGTCCAAAGCATACATAAGGCAAATAATACACATTATATATATAGTCTATAAACAATAACGATTAATAGTAACAATTTAAGTAAGTTTTAACAAAATCTCATGGATCACCCTGAAGTCTCTTACTTGCTGCGCCTGAATAACACACCGAGGGTATACCATAGAAGTGTGTCCATGAGTGTCCCTTATACTTTGTACTAGTACTTATACATGCTTAGCGTAAATGGGTGTCACGTAAAACAAGCATCTTGTTCGTGTGGTGGACTGAGTAATTTGTATCGTGTACTTAAGTGACCGCTTTGTGTCGGTTACTAGATAAAAACTTACCCCACTGAAATTTCGTAAAGATTACCAGGAACGGCTATATCAAGCAGCCTCCACGCGGAGGCTTCTTGTTTACATTAAGGAATGTATTGGAAAATCCTTGATTCAATCAGTCTTCCCAGCTTTGTTAAACTTTCCACAGCATGCAACACATTATTGTCAAATATAGGGCGTTTTGAAGATATTCTTTACAAAGTTCTGTATAAGGGGTAAACACTTTATACCTGAAGTTTTACGAAGTGTAGGATGTACAAATTTGTAAATTCCTTCCCTTTGCAAATGGACAGCTCCATCATATTTTCAAAAATATTTATCAAATGCCAGTAACATCTGGAGTAAACAATGTGATGTTGTGTACAGTCCACGATATTTTATGTCATCTTAACACCCGTACAAAGGAATAAATTAGGCGGTAACAGCTGATGGTGCATCGAGCTCTCGAGTTGTGTGTGTGTGTTTCTTTTTTTTTCTGAAATACAGTGAGCCCCCTCTCTTAAGGCCACCTGAAGAGGCCATCCCTTTGACAAAGGTCATTCTGACATGCAGCGAGAGTAGCATTTCATTATATCCCCCCTTCAAGACAATGTGGCTTTCTTTTAGGGCTACATTTCTGGTACACTCTGCATATGCTTGCAAGAGTGGTACCACTGTGCATGTGCAGATCTGCACCAAAGTCCATTTTTTATTGCTTCCACCATGTTTTTTTTTTTTTTGTCATATTTTGTCAACGGACACACATGTAGGCTGGAACATCTTTCGCAGCACATGGCGTGGCACTGACGTCACGATATATATTTAACCCCCTTTTGAGAGGGGGGGGGGTCACAATAAAACTGATTCAATAGCTTCCCGTGGCTTAGGTTGGGCGTGAAACTAAGGAAAGTCATTGACCTGGGGCGCACCATCTTGTTAGGTTTTTTCGACGGCAAAAATGTTTTCTATCAGCATGAAACTTAGGTTTAGAAAAAAATTAAAGCAGATGACAAGTTACATCCACGCATTTTGAGCGGGAAAGGGTAGAAGCAACTGAAACGCTGTGAGAATTGCCTGTGCTCAGCTAACCTTCACATAAATCATCCCCATCACTTTCGAAGATTTTTGCGTAGAAAAACACAGAAACAGATATTTACAACTCTATTCGTTAATCGCAGTGTCATGAAATTGCTCCCATATATAACTATGGTTATCAAAATATTAATGAGAAACCATGACAAGAAAGTAACGCCGCTCAGTGAACAATTTTGATTTAGATCATTGAGGTGCGTTTCCATTAGATTTGATTTGATGCAGCCAAAATTGCCGGAGATGTCGACAATTACTAAAACACACAAAAAACTATCAAAAATGTTAAATAAATTAATGTATAGTAGTACGTAGGGTGTCCCCATCCAAATTTTTATCAATAACGTATGTAACAACAGGAGGTGCCACTAGTATACAGCCACAGTACCCGAAAAGTGCAGGTGGAGCCAACTGGGGGATAAACAAGCCTTACTCCTTTGATTGGTCAGTGGTTGTCAACAGGACGTGGTCAGTCATGCAATAATTAAACATTTACGGGTAGCATCAACTCACAATACCATACCCCCATTGGCCCACGGCATTTGGAGTAGAAACTTTTTTTTTAATCCGAAAAGTAAACCGGGGCCCATTGAAGAGGCTTGGTGGACAGCAACTGAATGTATACCACCTCTACCTTTGAAGCCGACTGGGCCCATGCACTGTTTTGGAAACTACAGCATGTACATGCATTATAATAGTATCCCGAGACTAACCATGTGACAATGCTTACGTGTAATCTTATTGAGCATTACCTGACTTGAAAAAAAAATGTTAAAAGTCAGATAATAACAGCAGAATTCCCTTGTGAACACCTTTGATTGAGATCAAACCGATGCGTATTTCTATCTAGTTTTAAAGGGTTTCAGCCTGCTATTGATTAAAAGTCGAATGTTGCAAAAATATTTTTTAAACAATTCACAAATAGCAAGAATTTTACAGCGCCTGCTGTTGGGCAAATTATAGCTTATTTGCACCTAGAAGTATCCCTATGCATTTTCGAAGCAATTAACACGGCACTTTTAGAGAGAGAAAAAATGAAATTTATAAAAGAAATTGAAGGCAACATTATACAACATATCGAAAAATCACTGGAACGTGCACACAAAACAGATACCAACCCAAGGTACATTGCTTCCAAGTTTAAATTGTATCTGATCAACGGTCCTGGCAGAAACGACATTTCCATATCATTTACACCTGTCCCCATTACTGACACTGCTAAGGTGTACTCCTGTTGATCATTATATTTCAAATTTTCACCAATAAAACAAAATTAAAACTTGAAACAATATAGCATCACTACATAAGGGCCATTATGTAGTAGCATCTCCTACCGAACAGTGTTATTTGTGCAATCTCAAAGGAACTAACCGAGCAATTTTAGATTTTTTAATCACAATTTTGCAGAAAAGTGATCAAATATGTAATAAAAAAAATAAAATCACTGAGTTGCAACCTGCTGATTACATTTGGAAGGAACTCGCCAAGGAACATCCCCCGCAAATTTAAAGAAACCCTGGTCAAAGATTTTCGATAGGAAGCCGAACATTTTAAATTATTGATGGATGGAAGGAAGGATGGGAGGAAGGTGATGGACAGATCAACCTCCTTTAAGGTCAGCTGTCTGCTACAGCCAGTTCCCCTTTAAAAAAAATGAAAAATCATGTCACGAAACGTATGAGCAAAGCTCGATTTCAGCCATTCCAGCTGATGTTAATGCGTGAATAATGATCATATAATTTTACAGTGTATGGGGTCCAGGCATTGTGTCGGGGGACAAACGTGTGTCAAGTGGCAGATGGAACTCAGGTAAATTATCCCAAAATTGTTACTGCGTCGTAAAAAGGCAACCCTTTACCTTTACGCCCAACGTAAACTGGGAGGACGTTTGGTTTCCCGTATCTCAAACTATTGTTACTATATATATATATATATATATATATATATATATATATATATATATATATATATATATATATATATATATATATATATATATATATATATATATATATTAATTCTGACTTTTTTCTTTCAATTTTTTCAATATTACCAGGGTTAGGAAAGGAAGTGAAATGAATTGATATAAACTTGATTATTTTGCCAAACACATGTGATAAAGAATACATTGGAAACGCTTGTATGGAAAATTTAAAATTAAGGAAAAAAATAAAACTGCCCTCTGGTGATGATAATGCAATTTAAAGAGCAGTGAGGTGAATCTTAGAGGCATGTCACGATTTCTTTAAAACTATGAAATTTTATGACCGAAAGAGAGGAAAACAGCAAAAAAATTCAAAACAGCAAAAAATTTCTTTTTTTTTTTAACAGTTAGAATATGCATGTATTCACACCCGTATTGTTGAAGTGCGGCTTTTCTAATCTTCAGAGTGGGGTACTATGCAGGTGGAACCTTCCATATTGCTGTCCGGTGGGTGTAGTGCTTCTACCAGTATGACCAGAAACCTCTTATAAGTGACGCTATCTGGTGGTCCAAACATTTGTAGGTTTATCCCATACCGACATGCAGGTGAGCTCAACTGTTGTATGTAATATGTATACCTCTGTGTGCATGTTTGTGTACGTGGGGTGTCTGTATTATATGTGCGCGTATACACAAAGAACACAATGATTAGCCTGAAATGTGGTGATTAAAATTTGTTACGTGGTGAACACCTTTCGACAAGTTTTAAGGCTACTTATTCATTAGCTAGAGATCCCCAGAAAAATAGATGTAAGTATACGGATTATATGTGTTTTTATTGTTTATAACAATATAAATATACGGAGTAATATATTCTGGTAACAGTTTCAGTGACAAGCCATTCTACACGACCCTGTATATTACAATGAATAGACATGACTGTGGAAGTTCTCACATCTGTGATAAATTACATATTTCGAAAACAGCATAATTAATAAACTGTTATTTTCATGAGACAAAAATAAATGACCATGCACGAAGTAAGAAAGTGACAGCTTCATCCAGCTGGAAGCAGTCCGGTGTCAAGTTTTCTGAGCGCTTATGATGTCCCAGTCACCGCCCGTCGACTTGCCCTGTGGCTGCACCTTCTCACCCTCTCCCCGCGGAGGAGGTGAGAGAGCCAGGCTGGGTATCAGCGTGTTTGATTGTCTTGCCGCAAATAGCATGTCTGATATGTATACATGAGGTATGGGTGGCGGTTCCTTTCCATCTCGCCATACAACAAGGTACCGGCGGCCATGCTTCGTGGCACTGCATCTGATCGGAGCCGTGTGGTGGCATTGCCCGGGACACATGTACCTGCTCACCTATGTCATCCCCGTACACGTTAAAACCGCAAGCACCGCCATCAAAGTACAAGAGATTAAATACACGCATTACTTGTCACATAAGTTTTCTTTGAGAGGCCCTTTGAAGCTTACCCTTTGAGGCCCAAGTCTTAATGTTATTATTGATTCCATTCTATCACGTGCTTTTTTTCTATTAAGTGTCCTAGTGTGGTATTTCAGCGTAACTTTACTTTTCTTCACCAAGGACCATACAAAATTAGATGGAGACGGACGAGGAAAACCGCTATCACCTGGTTTGTTTTAGGGGATACAGATAAAGAGTCCTCTTTATACATCGACAGAAATCCAACAGAAGCTGTAAAGTGGAGTTTGTTTTCTGGAAAATGAGATTGCAAATTTGCGTTCATTGTTGTTCATAAAGTAAGGCGGGGAGCTATTTGTCAGAGCATAATTACGCTCCACTATTATCTTATGTGATAAATCAAACAGCTATCTTTCAATATGCTAAACATAAGACTGTAGTAACACCTTGCCGTTTCTTTATTGGTTCATTTCTGATCACGTGATTTTGAAGAAATGATGTATGTGTAGTTTTGTTCATATATATGTTCCAAGTATGTTAACATATGTATGTATTTCAAATCCAAGTTGTCCCTGTCCTGTCCTATGTAGAAAGCAGAATTACACACCATGATATTGTACATTTTCTAAAGTTCGAGACCAAGAAAAGTCTCTTAACATATTCCAGCCGTTTAAGATTCATAATAGCTTAGAAGACTAAATTGAGTGCTTTCAGTTTTGCAAATAATTTTTCAGTTACTCTCAACTTGAAAGGTAATGAACTTAATTCCGTGTAAAGTACAAATAAGACAACTTTCCATTGTACACACACACACACACACACACACACACACATATATATATATATATATATATATATATATATACATATATTATGAATTCGGTTTTCTTAAATATACCGCCTTTCGTGGTTTTACCCATTCAACTTGCAGCACAAAAACCATATAGTCACATTTTAGTTGCTTCAACATAAAAAATTGAGATTTTGTGAAATTTCTGTGGAATGAAACAAATGATAATTCGACAATATTCGACGAAATTAACAAAATGAGTACCCATGCTGGAAATGCAATTATGGAGACACCTTCTGTTGATATGTGGTATTTAACTGAAAATAGTAATCATAAAACTGATGAAATTTTACTCTTTGTCTTTATACTATATACATTTAGAACAAGATTCAACAGAATGGTTAGTTTTGCTAGTATCTGTGAGATTTATTGGCAGTGTTCCTCCACCATACATTATGTACGAGTTGGCCCATACAAACAAACTTTGGAAATTGGAAACGATACCAAGGCCGAAAAATTACTTTACAAACTTCACTGAACAAACGCTAATTATAGGACAAAATCGCCATGGCATGTTTCATTATCTGCCATACGAAATGCGTATAAATATAGAATATCATCGTCGAATACACAAATTGTATTTGTGTAAAGTAATTATAGTATCGCTGCACACCTACGACAAAGAGACAGTGTAGGCAAACAAGCAAGCATAACAAGACATGCTTTACTTATGACAGAAATGGGTCTACCCAGATTTGCAAATCAAAAGGCCACTCAATAATGCTGAGGATTGATGTCGACAGATTGAGATTCAACTAAATAGGAGATCGTCACCTTAAATTTGAGTATCTTGGGTTTTCTTGGCGTAAGTGTTTTTACTTCGGACAGCTGCTAATCAGTCATATCGGACGTATCACTTAAATTATGGCTTGGGACAGGTGCTCAGAAAGAGGTGTGTAATTTTCCGGGGGCCCAGTTTCAACTTGACCCCCTCCTCACAAATATATCACCCTGCTACGCACTTTTGGAAGTCATGGTGTGTATTTCAGATTGGATATAACCACACAGACTTAGAATGTTCTGTCAACTCATATCCACACAGTGTATTCTTGTAATATCGTACCAGTGCTGCTATTGGAAGTTCGACGAGAATTACACGTCTATTTGATCCAATTCATTGTTTAGTTATTGCTTTAGATGTCTATAATCAGCTCAATTTTCTTCTACAATACTAACTATTAAGTGAGGGCAAAGAGCAATTAATCAAGCGAAGGCGGTATTTGTCAAACGCAATTGCATCACTCAGTTTTATCTGATGTGCTGAGGGGAAAATACCATCAACCACATGGGCAAAGCAGGTGGTCCACACGGCGCTACGCCCCTGCTGCTGGAAACCTACAAAGTAAAATCCATAAGCGAACTGGCTTCCCTTTATGCCATCGTTTTATACTTAATTGATAACAGCAAAGTGTGTGTAAGAGCGGAATTTACATATTTATTCAAAACATATGAATAGATAATGGATGAAGGTAAAGCCTCTCTTAAGTCGCCGGTAAACCCTTGTAAATTCGCTAACAGGCAAAACACAAACTTTCAATTTTACGCAAGAAATCCGGAACTGAGAATTTCTGAGGGCTATCGGAATATGTTTTTATGCGATGGAGGTCCTTAATGTATAGACAAACACAGTGAAATAGCCGTACAAGCATTGGTTGAGACAGGGGTATTGTGACAGAGGCCCTGAGCCTATGGTATCAATAGCTTGGAAAGACGAATCCACTCGGAACAAGCACTCTATCAAAAACAGCACATACACCGAATTTCCCGTGTCTCGTTCCACAATCAGCTTCAAAAGAATTCTAATGTCCGCCTTAAGCAAAAGCACGCAGACGGGACCGTTTCCATTCAAATATGGCTAAAGTGCGGCTGTGTGATTCTAAATGCCCTCTCTCGGCAAAGTCCAGTCGTTTCACGTCAGCAGGATCTCTAGCACTATAGGACAATGTCTATGAAAACTACTTGGGGTTTGGTAAGCAATAGCAACTTGGGACAGTGCACAGTGAAGACTTTTGACTTTTTATTCAAACATCTTACAATTCTTTACAATATTAAATCCAGTTAAACCATTGAGAAAAGAAGAAGCTATAGGTGAAATTGACAGGCGAGGCGTGCAACCTATCACGCCTCTAGTTTAATATTGACTGCATACTTACATTGAAGTTCTTTGATCTACCCCGCTCTATATTCATTCAAATAGTGACGCGGGAAAAGCTTTCATCAACTTTTGAAGATAGCAAATACTGGAAGTGTATGAACATATATTGGGACCCCCTGCTTTACTTTTGACGTCTTATTGCTTTTTGGATAGAACACAACGAAACAATTTTAATTGAAACTTAATTAAAAATCCGTTCTAACATATTTCGCACGAAGTGTTATAAATTAGGAACCATCAAAGCGTATCCCTGCTGTAAGATACCAAAATTATAACATGACTTCTGAACGTCAATAAGTTACAACGATAAGTGAAAGGGACAACTTCGTTAATCCCCAATAGTTTTATGTAACTACACTTCCACGTCCTTTGCCCTGCTCATCCTCAAAGGCCTGATTTGATAGATGGTCAGTGTCCTCAATATTGTCATCCGACATGAAAGCATCATGTTAGTGTCAGAGAATATCAAACAGATAAAAACATAGATACGTGCAAAGATTCCTAAAATATACACAATAAAATAAGCATTCAATGACGCGTTATTTAAAAAGATAGAATTCTCTCCCCGAGGAAACAGGTGTCAAACAAGACAGCTATATGCTTTCTGTGAAATTAATTTGCAATCATAAATCTTAAAATTTCACTTTTTTGATCTGTATACAATACTTGCATACATCACAGATCTGAAATTATGTATATCTGCAAGTGTCATATGCTTAGGTCCCACATATACGATCTAGACTTCAAGTGGGTGTGTCTTTTGCGGACTCAACCAATATCATTTTTCGGCCGTCGTTGATAATGTGGATAACTTGGCCCACATATAGCCTGTTTAGCCATCCCAGAGGCCTGACATTTTTCCACTTTTGACTGGCGACCACTGTACAGCATCCATGAAGCCTATGGCCTGAGCGCCTGTAAAGCAACCAAATTGACCGTCAGGCATTAGTGACAGACAAATAGAGACAACATGTGACAAAGGAAAACTTCAAAATATCAAATATAAGTCATATGCATCAATGCACCACAGACGAAATGGCCATAATGAGAACAAAACCCAGTAACGATATTCTTAACCAGCTACTAACCATAATTATAGAAAAAAATGTGCAGTTAATGTGAAAATGATTCGCTTTTAATTGGTCAAGATATCCATGATTCGTTTTTGGACAATACACAACTCACCATTTGTTATTCCTGGAAATTATAGTTGATTTATTTTCAAATCTCACCTCTTAATATTAACCAAAAGATGGGTTAAGATGTCTGCATGCTGAATATGTCTTTCGCACGGGCGCGTTATTAACCGGGGTGTAAATGATGATTCATTTTCATCAATTCGATGATTTGTCGATACCCCAATTACTATTATTATAAACAAAAACAAATCCCTTGGTGGTATAAGGTGTTATTAGTCAAAATGTTATTTTGTGTGCTCTGGGTACCCTTATGGTAACGAACAGTTGAGAAAGACGCAGTAAATAGGATATGCCAGGAGGAATCTTTGGTGACCATGGTTGCCAAGAGTTTCTAAGCGCTTCTGACTCTTTTTGATTAACTTAAAAAAGGAGAAGAAAAAAGATGATTCCTGGAAAGTAGGGCCATCTGGTGGCACAATTGCCTCTGACCTTATCCCATTATTGTGGCAAGGCAATTCTTACGATAAAGTAATGCATGCTGCCGTGGTAATTGTATTTTCGTCAGTAATTTCTATTGGTTATCAGTTAATCATTGTAAGTCGACAGCTTTTTTTTGTGATTTGCAACTAATACTGTAATTCCATAGTGGGTTTTTATAATTTGCCAGTACCAGTAATAAGTTTCTTTACTTTAAAAAGCAAAGTATCAAAACGCACGTTACATATGGCAGTTGATAGGTGAGACCATTGTCGGTAATTTTCTTTTAATTTTTACGTAAACTTCTTCAAAATATATTGCCTGAATGGCACTTGGGATCACTGTAGGGTAAGTATTCTGACCCGATGAGCGATAAGCCATAATCGTCGCGTCAAGTGCATTGCTTTTCTATCTAACCAAGAAAGCCACACGAATATATGGGGGACAGCCATTAAACTATAAAAAAAATGGAAAGTTGGGGGCCATATTATCTATATTTTAGAACTATGAAAATTTCAGACCTTGGATCTTTGAGTCCATAACCAAATTATGTAAAGCAAGCATTAGATAGAGACAGACATGTAAGGTATGAACATGGAAGTTACATATATATTGCCTTGCAGTGAAAAGGGTAAAAACTCACATGCAGTGTCTACATTCATAGGATTTCATTTCTGTTGGATTTTGATCTATAAAGATGAATATGTGAACCACAGCTGTCTTTATATGATAATCATATAAAATAATAATATGAACTTTTCTTGTAACTTTTACAAATTCGGAGAGATTAGTGTCCTGACCATACTGCGTCGATAATACCTCTGCAAGATGGGTATTTGTTTTAGTATTGCAGACATTGTTTACTTAATACAATGCGTTTTCAACAACTGATGAATGTACATGGAAAAATATACTTAATTTGGTCAAGTTGTCTAGCTACAAACATACAACGACTACGACTGTTCCATTCTTGACGCCATCGAAAGCGGGGACAATGAGAGTTCATTGTCCTGACCAATTTACCTGTATTGTGACACGTACCAAATTAACTGGAGACATAATTACTCATTTTGAATGGCGTAACACTAAAGCAGATGAATTCATGACTGGAGAGAAAGAGATATAGATCACGGAGCCATGGCATACTTTTGTCTTTAAAGCTCTTTGTTTATGGGGCCAGGTAGCCAGGAAAGGTGTCTCTGTTCACTTCCATGCACCCGTCTTGACTCCGCTGTGGGTGGTTTTGGCCATAGGCGTCTGACGGCTTTTAGTCAATTTGGGCCTAAAGGCCGCGTCTTATCAGTCTCAAATTTGTCATGCTTGTCAGAATAAAGATATTTCATATGGATTTTTCTTCTTTATGACATCAAGAGCGTCTCCACCTGTTAAAAAACTTCTCGTAATTGTCTTCTGTTCAAAAAAAAATAACAGCTGTATAATGGTACTTTTATAGGCTCTTTTCAGTTATGACAATAAATCAACATGTCCTCTTTAAGTCAATTTATACCTTGGTGGATTTTAGAACTTCTTAACAATTTTGTGCGTGCGAAAAGAAAAGCTGGTTCCGTAGCGATGCGAAAGAAACGTCACAATAAAGACGATGCCTGTGAAACTAATTGTGCGTTCGTTGAGTTTTATACTGCTATGTGACCAGAACAAAAAACTTTTCAACAGACAAGATGATATACATGCTCGCCGGTACCCGGGTACCTACGGGCATCCCCATCACATTGTATAATCTGTAAATGACAATATCTGGCAGGCTATACAGACACGAAATGTCGGAAGCCGTTCATTCAGTGCAGAAGCGAAGCCACTATGCCACAACATATCATTGGTACAATGACAGGTCTTAGCTGGCACTGTGACAAATGTAAGAGGTATTGATACACAGTCAAATTATATAAACATGACGATTGAGCATGATATTGGCATGGCTGGCATTTTGAAAGCATCGAAAAAAATAGATGATACGTAAATAAATTAAATTATGTTATCTTTGCATAGATTTCTTGACGGATATCCGACAGTTTATTATTTATTATTCGGTTGTTGTTTGGGCTTCACACGCAGCTTACAACATAAACATCCTAGTAGCCGTGTAAAGCTGGCAAGTCAAAGGCGGGTTATGGTGGTGTATCTAAATTTGGAAAAAGTATCGTTGCGGTAAAAAAAAACATCACAATCAAATGTTCAGTTATATCACTCAGGTAATATGCAACAATTACGAATATCACGTACGCCACGACTACACAGTGTTTCCAATCAAATTTCACCATCTAATTAAAAACCATTTGGTACATTATGAAAATGAAGATGAATGTAAAAAAAGTACTGTTACCGCACGCTTTGTTCATAATCATGCAACTCCTTTAACTTCAGCGCTTGCTTCCCTCAGACGTCTGCTACAAATGTAGACTCTGTCCCGTTTTGGTGGCGACTTGACTTTTGGTTAAGCAAATAAATGGTTGCTTTATTGGTATATTGTGCGGTTAATATATGTACGTACAGTCAAAAAGTATAGAGAAAACGTTTTAATGCTTCCTTGTTATAGTCTAAACTGATATAATTTCATGACATGCGCAAATGGGACACAGTATTTTCGACCAAAGGTATATAAAAGGGTTATTCCTTAGTAGATACATGTTTTTATTGGTGACATGAAAAATCAGGGCAGCTAAATGGATATCATTGCCACATTCCTGCCTCCCATTGAAAGCCATATAGCCTCGTTCAGGTACATGACAGGATATTCTTCACAGAAGTGCACAAAAAGTGCTTATCGGTGCATGTACCAGTTGCAACCAAGTGAATAATAAGGGGGGACACGGGTAGTTTGTGTGATCTGTGAACCGCCTTTTTAAACTTCATATTATACGTCATTACAGATTCTCTGACATGTGATCATCATCCAATTTCACGTGATTTCGGTAAGAATTGTCTTTATGTGATATGTGACAAGATGTTCTAATTTTGTGTGAGCTGTGACGGGCATACCCTGCCCGCCAGCACCTCACCCACATTGAAACACACAAGCAACACGTTTGATGATGAGTTTCGATATAGCTCGACAACAGTAGCGTGATTAGCATAGCATTTGGACCTTTTTTGCCTGTTTGACTGCATGGGCCTTTATCCAAAAAGCACACCAAGCGCCACAGGCGGCTAAGCAGGCAAATTCAAATAGAAACACGTACATTCCAGAAAAATAAAACAAAGCCCAACCAACAGCATGTAGATGTTACTTGGCACGAGTTCTTCACGTTACCCAGGGAAGACGAAACATTATTTAAAGGATTAACCAGGTAATCCATGGTTACAACGATAGCATGTGCAAATGATCAAAAGGTGCTGGATCAAGTTGGTAACCAGTAACAACACACCAAAAATGGCCGATTATAGCACAAAAGTGCTTATGTGTGTGAAGAAAGTTTTTCTTTTATATCCGTCTCGATTTTTTTTTGGGGGGGGGGGGCACCGGAAGCAGAAGGTCGGGGGATTTTCATTTTATTTTTTTCCTCAGGAATCGCTTAAATTTGCAGATGTTGCTTGTCTACTTGTGGCTACAGCCATTCTCATTGTGGTTTGGCTTAATTCAATAGACCACATGAATTAGTAACTCCTATGGGTGTTTTCCGCTTATCTAATAGGTAATCAACTGCAGAAAGTCATATAGTCTAGAGGCGCTAAGCCCTCACTAACATAAAAGAAGTTTGCATAAAACAGTCCATATGCTACGTTACACAATGTGCTCTTCCTACTTCCTCCCAGACTCAACGTCACGCTGGGCAGGCTGGTCTCATGAGGAAAGTACTTCCCATATCTCACATGGCTAAATTGTGCAATAGAAACAAACCTGCATGGTGAAAACAATGTACAGTAAAAGTAGCCGTGTACATACAAAGTGTGTGTCACTCAAGTGTTGTATTCCAAACATAAAGGGTGTATTATCAAGGAAGGTGGGATGCTTTTCAATTTGTTCCCCCACAAAGGTGTGGTTATGCAGGCAGACAAGGCCACTGCGTGTGGTAGTACGTTATGCTGTCATGCCTCAAGTTTGCGTGTAAAATGTCAGCCTTGATAAGCTTATTATGGTGTTAAAATGGCTCCATCGCAACAGAGACTTTTGATAATTCAAAATTATATGAGTGATGAAATTTAAGCGTTTCAACTTCACGCCCAAGACCACCCTTGACATGAGGGCTTATCAATCACAATTTAGGTCTTCACGGTGAGACGAAACTGAAAAAAAAAATGGTTCCCAAACGCCTGCCACCGTTGTCGTGCATGTGGCCTCATCCATCCGTGATTCTCCGCGTCTTTTGACTTTTCCGCTCGTCAGCAGGCACCCAGTGCCTTCTCTACAGTGCAACCGCCTCTTGGGACGTTGAGGAGGAGCCTACCATCTGCAACTTTGTAACATCAATTACTGGCATCATAACCGTCTTCAGAGGCTTGAAGTGAGACGATGTAAGACCGCAGGAGGTCCAGCTTGATTCCTGCCTGAACACCCAAGGAAGCCACCGCAACAAGCTGAGTTGAAACAGGCGGAAAATTTACAATAAAAGCCAAAAGTTCATATTGTGAAGTACAGTTTACATGCATGAAAGGTTAACGAAGACAACCAATTCTTCTTGTTTTTAAAAATCCATTGTACCGTCAATCTTAGAATTAAGGCAGGCACGTTTGGTACCAGTTGATCTGTCATGTTCCCTGGGATTTGCCATGATAAATTAACTAGCCAGAGCCATTTCATTAATCTTTTTTACACATTACTGCTTCCGTATGTCATTGTTTTATTAATTTATTAATGTATTTCAAAAGTCACTCACATGAAATAATGGACCTTACATTCGGTTCTCTCTCTCTCTCTCTCTCTCTCTCTCTCTCTCTCTCTCTCTCTCTCTCTCTCTCTCCCCTCTCTCTCTCTCTCTCTCTCTCTCTCTCTCTCTCTGTCTCAAGTCAATTTTGTTTGAGAAACACGTGGTACGAGGTTTTTCTTGTTTGTAACCTACGCACACATATTCATAAAATGCTTTCGCTACAGGATTTAAACATTTGGGCGGAGTTGGTATCTGTACTTGATTGAAATAGGAGAGGCTTGCTATGTAGAAAACGGCCTAATCTCTGGTAGAGGAATTATCGATACCCACTCATACAAGCAACAGAGCGTGTTATGATCCAAATTATAGCCAAATTAAATGTTCTAACTGGGGGCAATCCTTATCTGCAGACTTTTGCCAGGTGTTCATGGTAGAAGTGTCTTCATGGTGTCGTCAATGACACCACTAATAAGTTAGATAATTAGGCCGTCCATCCTGTCGCACTTCAAAGAAAGAGGTAAGTTGTAGCCTTATAAAACAAACACCATGAAGATTTCTATGCATTTTATGCCTTCATACATTTAACCTACAATCAATAGTTTGTTTTATGCCGTGAGCTAACACATTTCACTGATGCCAACCCGATGGAAATAAAGCTAAAGTTTAGTGTTCATCTAATTAACAAGTCACAAAATTCTGTTGTTTTGTGTGGGTTTTTTCGGGAATTGAAAACACCAAGTTTTTCAAACATGCCGCGGTCAGTCTTGTAACATTCACTTTCAAATGTGCCTGCGTCCTCCCATATACAAATCACTTCAGTCTTAATCACGTTTTCTCAGAATTATATAAATGTTTTCCATATCAGCAGACCTGTCGCTTATGTTCCTACGTTATGACTTGTAAGTACACCTTTATCTCAATTCCGGCCAGAATGGCTTAGGGACACACTCTCTTTGTCAATTGAGACGATTAAACAAACGATTGGCCTTTTGACTTCCTGGCGTTAAACCGTTGATAAGAGCGTTGGTGGTCTGCACCATCCACATACCTAAGTCATAAATAACCATTTTGACATAGAATATACATTGCCAAAATAAACTTTATTTGCGAAAAAGATGTATGGGTTAACACTCTTACCCTATGATGACCAATGAACAAACACACAATGCATGCTTGTCAGATTTCCCATATACAATCAACAGTTAGATATTTTATAATGCAAATGAAGACGGCATTTTTAGTACATTCTGTTGCCTTTCTGTTATGAAGCATGCTTCACACGGAATTTCACAACTTGGTACAGGTGAAATGCAAATTACTCAATATAGTCTAGATGTGCTTAATTTTTCATTTATAAATTTTCACGCTCTTTACAGGTATGTATTAACTAAAGTTCAAATTTCACTATTTTGGACATAGTTCCTTATATACCTTTGCAGAAATGCTGTTTGTATGCGAAGCGGCCTAGTGCTAATGTAACATGCATAAACCAGAACATTAGAGTCTGCTTCGCAGGCAACAATACTGTCTCGTTGCGGTTTTTTTTCACACTAGATTTGTGTCATCAGCGAAATAAGCCACAATAAAAATACAACGAAGTTAAGCGAATTTACGGTAATATAGGACATGGGGTATTATTGAACATATATTCCTAGACAAGATTCAAGAATTGTCCTCAGATTGAACAAGAAAACATCATGTCTCGATCATATCTGGATGACCAAAGTATAAGTAAGATCTACTCGGATGATGACGAGTGCATTGAAAATTTATTCGCATGTACTCTCAGATTAAAGAACTGTTGAAAACGGTTGCGAATGAATGGCTTTATATTGCAGAAAATCTGACTGTTTGCCTTATATATATATTCCCGGTTTTCAAAACTGAAATAAAAGACATTTCCACAGGCAAGAAAACAAATAGCTTAATTTTGAGATAGTGTTGATATCACACACACACACACACACACACACACACACACACACACACATATATATATATATATATATATATATACATATATATATATATATATAAACTGCGTGACGATTCATTTAAACAATACATCTATTCTGTAATTTCGCACAATTCAGTATGTTGTCCCTACAAATAACACAATAAATTATTTTAATGACACTTGAGTTGCTTCTTATTAAAGACATCGAAGCGTATACATTGGTAATTCATACATACGTTTTTCCTGGAGAACTTTCCAACATTTTGCGCCTAAGGCAGTCCAGAAATATCATGACTAAATCCTGTCTTACACTTTTCAACGAACTTCCACAAAATCGTCCTACGAGCTCAACATCCATACATATTCGCAAAAAAAAAATGATATTGAATATCAAAAACACAAACGCTGTGTTTATTATTGTTTTTATTAAAGTTAAAATTCTAAATGATGAAAATCGTGGGAGGTTTTTAGGCAGGGCAGGTCTTACACACAACCTGAATAGTCCCTGCGTGTCAAAGTCTGCTTTGGGTTCAGAGGTGTTGGTGTGCGGTACGCTTGGGGAAGGCTGGTTTGTTTTATAATGAAATCCACAAGGGAGATGTCGGGCCAGGCAGGTAGCATGGCGCCCGTCAATGCTAAATGTCGGAGGGAACCCCCGACACGAGGCTAAATTCTTGATTGGGTGTAAAATTTATCATATTTGGGATGATGACTTAGATTGTCAGTTGTGGCGGGCGGCACGACGGGGTAACAAGGCAAACATAACATTGACGCCGCTGCTGACCCTTCCACTGGCGGGGTAAAGCTTGCAGACGGGTCTCAAGTTCTAAGCGCCAAGCAACTTATTGCCATTCCTAGCATAACCTTCTTCAACTCTGATGTTCTAGGTTCCATCGTTAATAAACAAACCGGAAAACACAAGATAGAAAATCATGTTATTATGTTCATATGAACAGTAAACCAAGAAAAAAATGATGTTTTGCTGATTTCAACCACGTGAAATAGAAGGCTGACATGTATGAGAAAAGATCAATGCCGGGTACTTCTGCAGCCAGGCAATCCACCAAGTGACCAAGCACAGTTACCAACCAAATCTTGACTGTTTCTCTTCATTTTGAAACAATTCTGTCAGGGTTCTTAGGCAACTCAATAAAGGCGATAGCTCTAACTGGACATGCCTGCCCTGTGTAAGACAAGACCAGAGAAACATTTTACTACATTCTCAGCCTACTTGTACGACAGCCACTAGGGTTTTTCAATTGGAAACAGCCCAGTGTGTCTAGCAAGTTTATCTCATGGCTCCTTAGTTTGGATACTTGTGAGATAGTTTTTCTCTCCCCGCCGTTGTAACCAGACTGGCCCCAACATCAATGATAAGGACACTTTTTGTGCTGGTTAGGACCAGGCAGAGTTAGTGCACAACTTTCATTTGGGCAAGCTTGTACCCTCTCCTTGTATCAAGAGGTAGTTGTGAGATTTACCACAAGTTTGACGCGGTGAAACGCACGACGCGGAAAACAGGCTACAACATTTCTTGTTTGTAAACTATCTGTGTGGGATCCACACTTCAGTTTCCAAAATCAACCCATGTTTTCTCCACTGAGCACAAGTTTGCTAAGTCGATAGGGTTATATTCTCACGGCAGCCTCAATGTATTTTCAATGGCCGCCTGTTCGAATCTGTGTGGCCTAAAGTATGTTCATTTTAAAGTGAACTCTTGATTAAATCTGTCGTCGATGGCAAAAGCGGCTTCTCTTGGCGTTGAATGGAAAATCTCCAGCAACTAGAGTTAGAAATTCATCTGAACATGTGGAAAAGCCAGATAGCCCGGGTCTCACCCTCACACGGCCTTTGCTTAATTAACCACACTGAAGTAACCCGGGGGTTAATACAGGTCTCCGAAACATGGGACAGGGGATTTAGCGCGCCAGAGTGAATAATGAAAATTATCGCTTTGCTAGGGAAAACATTGGGAAAAGTTTATGCCATGAATATTAATTGATCTTGAAGGAAATGGGTCTAGGACCTGCAAGATGGACGCAGATTACTTTGGCAGTTTCTAATTTACACCTAAATCCAAGGAGATGCCCCTGTGGGCAATGGCGACTTTGTCACAATAAATAGCTGTATAGGCAGTTGACTTCTGAGTCCCTTCAATCCTATAGATATTGGGATTGCTGCCACTGTGTGCTGTTACAGCATAACAGAAAGCAAAACGAGTCCCTTGTAACAGTCTCCATGGAGAAGGCGACATATTGCAAAATAGAAAAAAAAAAGAGAGAGAAAGAAAGTGACAAGTCCAGGACGGATCCAGAATTGTCTTACGGGAGAGGCTGAAAGTGTGTTTCCGAGCCAAACTCCCTGAAGCTCTTGAATGTTGCCACTTTAACACCGACTCTTCAACCTTCACTTGCATCAGAAAGTCCTGTTGTCACTGTGCTGCTCTATAAATTTTATTTGTGGCCCGTTGAGGAGAAAAAGAAAGAAAACTTGTCGGGGAGGGGGGAGTGGGGCTAGGGGCGGTCGGTCCAAGCGCATCCTGCGCATCCTGCGCACCCTCCGCTCTCCCCTTTTCGATCCGCGCTGACAAGAGTATAAGAGAGACAGAAGGAACTACTTATGCTGTAGAAGTCAAATGGGTGATAATAGGAGTAACACCTTACTGGTGTAGTTAACTGGGCCCCTGCTGATTGCATCGTCTGTCGTGCATATGGCATCGACGAAGAACGAAAAAAAGTCAATTTCTCCCTAATTTGTGCCTTGCATACCAAGATGTCCTAATGAACATTGTATCTAGTTTGTCCCGCAAACAAAGCTTGTAGGAAGCATTGTACTAGGCAGTATGACATGATTGCGCTGGACAAGGAAAACGGGACATTCCGTCATCGCCTGTTCGGAGCTTGTGTCATTACGGAACGGTGTGGATGTTTCAACTTTGTCAGCGTGTTTGCTAATGGAGAAGTATAGCCTTAACACCGCGGTGCATGTACAGAGTATGTAATTAGCCCTCCTACAAGACCAAAGCGAACTGCTGAAGAAACATACTCTCGTCTGACAGCAAAGTTGTGTAGTCTGAACCCTTTCGAGGCGTCACAGACAAGTGCATGGAAATACAATACCTCTCCATATATATACTTGTTTATTTGCAAGTATTTGTTCATTTTTATACAGACATATCAAAGCAATTGAAGTAATGCCACTCTCTCTCTCTCTCTCTTTCTCTCCTATATATATATATAGAGAGAGAGAGAGAGAGAGAGAGAGAGAGAGAGAGAGAGAGGCACACAGACAGACAGACAGAGACAAACAGACAGACAGAATATGTGTGCAGTCAAATTAGTTTTAGTAATTTTTCATAAAAGAATTTGGTTTCATTGTGGGCTCCGCTCTCCTTTGTGACAAAGCCTGTTTTTGTATATTCTTCAGTCTTATCCACCTCTGTTTCTGTTTCTCGTCTTCAAAATTGATTTTTGTTGCAAAACAAGTAGAACTAACCTACAACTTCATAGATTCATCACTTTACTAATTTTTATGTGTATTTTATGGTTTCAAATGATTTTCTTTGACAATATCTTGTTTTTCTCAATCATCCGAAATGTGAAACCTACAGCTGAGGTCACATTTTCCATTCTTGGTCACCACTGTCATTTCGCCTGAGGTCATGATGTGATTAAATAGAATTAACTTCAGGAAATAATGCCCAGTTCCCTCCACAAGAGTCAAAACTCAAAAGGAAATTCAAGATCAATTGCTTATTTCAGTTCCAATGTGCCAAATACACAATAGAAATGTTAACATGTGAGTCATGTATGCATGGGCAACGACTTATGCAGATATCTATACACAGAATAACCAGCTGAAGATATGTAGATATAGGTATATTGTCCACCATTGTCTCCTTGACCATTACAGCAGCACCACAATGTTTATGCACATAAACGCATACAAATATGTACATCATCCACCTAGTGCACAATGATAATACTATATCTATAATGACAAGCCGATGCACACTTGATTTTGAGACCCAGATAACATTTGCATAATTTCAGCATGGCCGGATTAAGTATGTTCTATCTTAATGATTAAGGAATTTGGGTAATAAATATACCCACATCTGCTACACAACAGAGACTCACACATGCACTAATTTACATATATCTATATATATATATATATATATATATATATATATATATATATATATATATATATATATATATATATATATATAATAGTTCCTCCTTGCAAATGTATGACAGAGTACCGCAGTTCCCTGATTAGAACAATAAGGGGACCCTTTCATATTGCATACTTTTTTCTGTCTTTTTCATGTTCATTAAACAGAATATATATATTATTTCATTCGAATTGAGTGGCAGCTATAAAATCATGATTTCTACATAAAGGTGGCTTTTATCGTCACAATAAAATGTGTGGGTATATTTGTCTGCTACGTGTCTTTATGAAGTTCACTGATTCCAGATTAGCCTGTTATCGCCTGTATAAATACACACAAAAGAAACTCACCGGTTTATTTACACAAGACACAACGCTGTTTTGTGCTGGTTTTCACATTGGTCACCCGGCGAAACATTGATAAAGTATACAATTTATGCTGTGTGACATTTATTCCTTGCCTGTCAAAGATAAGCGCATATTAGTCGACTCGGTGACAGTTTCACCTCGCCCCCCTCATCAACTAGCTCACAGTGAAACCATTCTATTGATGTTGCCCATTACAGCTGATTTTGTATATATCAATTCAACATCCAAATTTGTGTTTTAATTTTTGAGACTCTCTCTCTCTCTCTCTCTCTCTCTCTCTCTCTCTCTCTCTCTCTCTCTCTCTCTCTCTACATATATATATGTATATATATATATATATATATATATATATATATATATATATACTGACACATACATAAACTTTGTTTCTTTGATCTGACACAATTATGTTTCCGATATGACCAATGCCTGTACAACACAGCATTACATATGTATTAGGTTAGGAGTTCTCATAAATTTCGTGCCATTGTTCATGAACAGCAGAAAAGGCTTAAGCCTTATCGCAAGTGAATATGAAATCATTTTCGAGTTTATGTCAAGGAGCATGGGTTTATAAAATGTTATCAAGAGCAAAGTTTCAATTTCTGGCTCCGCAAGATACAGTAAGAGCAAACACGCGCCACACGACGTCTTAACGAAGTACAGAACCCCGCAATGTATAGGTCAACATGATAGGCAATCAGCATTTAGGGTTTTTCTACCGGATCACGGAGCAACTAGATGCCATTTAAGATTGTGGATATCTAGAAACAGTGTAAGGATGATGAAAAATTCACACCATACCACTATCCATGTAATTCACATTGCTAAAAATATAATTGACGGAAGACGGAGCGACCTACAGCACGTGGTTGAAGCATATTTAGACATGCACAATGTGTATGTCCATCGATTCATTTCCCCAGGACAATTACGAGTATTCCTATGTCAGTAATATAATTACCATGTATCATCAGACATTTAGCAAGTAATTGGTGTTCACCTTGGTGTCCTGCTTGTGTTGCTGCTTGTGAGACAAAAATTGTTGCACAATGTTAGGCCATAGGATGGATTGCTACTGAAAGTAATACAAAATTCAGGGTATGTAATTACGCAACGACAGGCTCCCAGAATGCCGTGCGCCACACCTGGGAGCCTGGGCGGTTGTTCTTCTTTATCAACACGAGCTGGAACACTATACCTTGCCAAGTGTCTGTTATTCCTCAAATCTGGGTGTCCAAGTATATTGCAATAAAAAGAAAGAAGCAAAACTTAGATCTACAACACAGTCCCCGCCAAACATGGATTGTGGAGATAGGGAGGACATAAAGGCATTTTCAGATTTCAACACACTAAATTGAAAATTGAAAGGAAAGCAGACATGTAAAATCTCAGCACAAGAATTTATCAATAGGGAGATGCGATGCAACATTTCCATCCTTTGTACCTAAATATCCATGCCACTGACTGGAATTGACTTATTCCGATATATACAATGTAAATTCATTACATTTCACTGTATTTTTATTTTATAGTGTTTCCCTGGTGGCACAAAGGCATGAAAAAAAATACACAGACACAAAATATTATTGGAACAGAGACTTAATAGGAATCCTGTGTAAAAGTGTGAAATGGACACCACATCTAAATGCCTAAAATAAAATTCGTGAAAGTCATACGCATGAAAGGATGAAAGTAAATTAACAGTTCTTGTGTTGATATTTAACAACTTTAATCTCCCCATATATGTATATATATATATATATATATATATATATATATATATATATATATATATATACATACATACATACATATATAGATAGATAGATAGATAGATAGATAGATAGATAGATAGATAGATAGATAGATAGATAGATAGATAGATAGATAGATAGATAGATAGATAGATAGATAGATAGATAGATAGATAGATAGATAGATAGATAGATAGATAGATAGATAGATAGATAGATAGATAGATAGATAGATAGATAGATAGATAGATAGATAGATAGATAGATAGATTATCGCATGTGTGTGTTACTGTTTTTGAAGACAGGAGTATGTTTTTGTTCCTGGCTAGAAGTCCCTGTTTCCATGTTTGTGTTTTTGTCTATCCCCACAGAAGGTTAAGTGTGTGATGGTCTACGTTTGTATGTCTGTGTCCCCCTTGAATTAAGACTGAGTGAACGACTTTCCTTGGCACCCTGAATGCGCGACACTCAGCCAGAAATGCTGCCAACCTGGCTATATCATCTCAATGGGTCCCATCTATATTCTCATTCAAATTGTAATGTCCGTGTGCTTACAAAGGCATTCTGTTTTCTCAATATTCTTTCTTTCCATGTGAATTGTGTCCGGAACTTTCCTCATAGAAAGAAATAAGTAAAGATCCAAAATTATGCATGATCTTATCCCTACTACTGAAATTAATCCTTTGATTCAGAATATTTCATATTGTCAAAATTATGCAAATTTCAGGCATTTGAAATCTTGTATCTTCCATGCACACCTTCAAGCCTATTCTAGATAGAGACACCATTTCCTTTCAATATGTGGATTGTGTCATTAGCAAATCCAAAGGCATGCAGACAAAAGGTAAGGAATTCTAGTTTATGCTTTTCTCGGTGAATTTACCTACAATACACATCTCCTTCTACAGCTGGTTGCTGTCATAGTCGAGTTACTACTTTATCTCCATGCTGTTGTGCAACCATTTCACATGCATAATGAATTAGCTTGCCCTGTCATAACCTGTCTCCTAGACAACTTACTATCTGAATACAATCAACCGTCTTGAAAGGTTCAAATCTTGTAGTAATTGGAGTTATTTCCAGAAACTGTGGCCATGTGCTGCCCCCTATCCTGCAACAATGAACCTGACAGGAAGGAGAGCAGATTCGTGTATTTAGCAGGGCTAAATGTGTTTTCGTAATGAAAAACAAAAAAATCTGAGAAAGCAAAAGCCCAAGAAAAGCCATTCATGTCGTTCAAAACATAAAAGCTGCTTAACACATTCAGAATTTTTCATTTGTTCAGCAGGAAAGGTATAATTTTCAGATCTTGTAACAACAAAATTGCTGAAAGTGCCCTCATCATGATGGAAGCAGAGTTCTCTTGCCTAGCGACATAGGTAGTAAGAGCAGGTCCATAGTGACTTTCAAATTCCTCCTATTGAAAAAAATCCAACAGCTGTGTAATAAATAATGTTCTCAATCAAATACAGATAATCGCGTATCGTTAATGTGGAATAGATCTGTAAGACACAATACAATGCTGCTGCCTTCATGCTGCTATAAATGTATTGTGTCAGCAGGTCAGTGCACAAACATTGTGTCTCAGCCTCTAATCCCAAGAGACCATTGAACCTCTGGGTAGAAGGTAGCCTGTGCTGCATGAAATCTTCGGATGGGCATGAAATCAATGGTTGAGAAACTTAGAGGCTAAAAAAAAATAATAAACGAGTCAAAAATCATAAACGAGCATCTTTAAAGATCTAAACATTTTTAATCTTGTCTTTAAAGATCCTAAAGCTTTAAAGCAATCTTTAAGGAGTCCAAAAGCTTTAAGGATGTCTTCGAGAAGACTGAGTCCTTAAGGAGTCTTCAACATATTGTACCTTTAAGTTTGCTAATTTCCTTTAAAGAGACATATTCCTGGCCTGTGATAAACGCGTCCGTCCACAAAATCCCGCTAAAAGTACCTCTAATGTTTTGTATGAAGCCCACAAGAGGACAGCTTAAGAATTCAATTATAATTTTCTAAATGGGCCGTAGAGAGTTCAAGATAGTTAAAGAGTGCATCGCTAGCCCAATCAAACATTATATAAATTCCTAATTCATTTATTTCGTGTGTGTGAAAATTGTACAAAGTAGATATAACAGACACATCATAATGATAGGGATACTGATAATTTTGAACAGCACAATGGGCATCAATATATAATACCATTTCAATACAAAATACTTCGAATAGATGTAACATTTTTTATGCCTGAAGAAAGGGACAACTTGGTTGTCGGTTACCCGTAGTAACAGCCGCCATGTTAAAACAAATGAGATGGGTATTCATGCGAGGTCCACCTGACCATTGGCAAGGCCAGTGCCGCCTTTAAGACGTTGATGTCCCAGACCGTGAAAATCACGTCCGGCTTTAAGACATACACGGCCCTGAGCGTGAAATGTACGTCCGGGCGTGGAGGCATGGGATCCTTGAAGAATGATCTTTAAGGCTGGAATCTTTTAAGAAACTGCCTTTAAGGAAGGCAGCTTTGGACGCCTTTTTCACTCTGTAGCCTGCACTGTATAATCCCATATCACAAATAGCAGTAGTGCTGAGTTGGCTAGGCACATCAAAGTAGAACAGTTATTCAGTGCGCAATTATTGTTGTGACTACTTTGTGAATTTAATAACCACAGAATAAGGGTGCGAAACAACCAGCTAAATCACCATCTCACTTGAGCATGCTCAATCACAGTGTGACCCCTTATTGGTTGAGAGGTCATCAGAGATAAAATATAATGTATCATTGAAGGTGACCGTAGCCAAGCGAAAAACTGTCAACGAACGTGGGAAAGATTTTGCCTCTGTAGAAGTCTCCCTGGTATTTGTAATGAGCATATTGGAAATTCTGTGGTATTATTTTCAGAAGAATAAATTTTCCACAAATTTTCCAAAACAGGGAAAGTTTGATACTGGTTACCTAGGAAACTTTAGTGAGTGGATGGGCAAAGGTCACTTCTTGTCTCTAATGACCTGTGACCCACATTTTGCATGTGGCTAGCTGCTCTGAGGGTTTTTTTTTGGGGGGGGGTTGTGTCATCTCAGTGATTAGCTCAACCTTGCAGTGGGAGACTTCTCCTTTGTCTCTTGTAACCATTGAAGGGAGGCCTGTTCTTCATAGATACTGTAGCAACAGTATCTGGTCAGTTCTTGTTTTTGAATGTAATAGAGGAACAAAGACAGTTATGTGGAGCATGTACTTATTTTCCCTTGGATTATAAATTATGTATGCATTGTATGTGGGTTCGAATACTGTTCATTCCTACATGTACATATACATATAGTTACAAATTTTAAAAGGAATATAAATAAGCTGGTTAATACTTGGACCAGCAAGCAATAAAGAAAACTGGAGTGGAAGTATAACAAGTCGTCTCTCTACTGACTAATTCCCCGTATGACATACATACCTGTTCATTCCTACATGTACATATACATACCTATGTATACCACCAACAATGGATGACCATCTCTGGAGTGGGCACTTCCCTACAGAAGCCACTATTTCCTGCTCCCATCGGTGTCCCACTGCTTTATTGTACAAATAGACATTGGAATTGGGTGTGTTTCTGAGGGTAACTTTCAACTTTTAAAAATGTGATATGCTTACAATTAGTATGGTTTCAAATGCTACAAGTTTTGCATGTCGTTCAACAGACGCGCACTATACTAAAACCAGAAGCAGCTGGAACTCGCCTCTCTGCAACAGCTTTAATAATATTCAAGATTTAAAGTTTGGATAACTCCTGGTATCCAATGAAGACAAGGAATGCTTAGTATTGTACTTTTCTGGGCGCAAATGATTGCTTACACAGGCAAGCCTGTATATTTTCTGCAAATATATACAGATAGTGGTGTTAATCTAACTTCAATTCTTAGGTTTGCCCGACAACTGCATCAAATGAAATGAAAATGCAAATTGTAACATTTTAATTCATGTTGATTGACTATACGTCCGGACATTAAATGTTGAATAGCTTCATATAGCTTTTTATTTATGTCAATTAAAATTATTATATCTTCAAAGGAATTGCAGGCAAAGGTGTCAATAGCAGTTTTACTTCATTAGATTGTGATATAATTTATGCTAATTAGGCACACATGAAAGATTTTAATACTTAACTGTTGCAAACAATTTTTTGGTGAAGGAGGTACTCAAGTTTCAATTCAGAGGATAGCGTTCAATGTACATTTGATTATCATTGAACAAAAGTTCAGGCGTCTTAAATTTTATTAATTTTCAAGGCACATAGACAGATTTGCTGTCAATCAAATCTTATTTTTCACTACGATCGGAATTAAACATATTAAAGCAGGCGACGTTTGACCACTAGTCGGTTTTGGCCGGGATAAGGGGCCACGGTTAATCTTCTGCCTTTATGAAGTGTTTTGATAAGTGGTATGAGACCTAGTACGAAATGAAGGTTGACCCACTGTTGGTCCAATCTTACAATTATATTCGCCCAGCGTTGTGCCAATCTGCACTGCTTACTGGGGAGGATGTCCATCAGGTTAATACGCATGCAGTTACCCACCGCGCTTCAGCCGCTTAGTGCCGCATGAAACTGTTGACTCTGCCTCGGCGGGATAACCGTCTCACATGCTCTTATATTCATTAACAGATCCTCTTCCAGCAGAGTTTGTGGTCATAAATTCATGCACACATACATTAGGCATAGAAGTGGGTCTGGGTGGGTCGAACATCAGGTGAATGGATCTTTTCATGACAAAAGGGAGCAGCCTGTAATGTCCATAAGAGTAAATGAGTGGGGTCAACCGAGTTGATTGGAGGTCACATCCATAGATGCTGACTGGATTGTCAGGTAGGTTGGCAGGCAAATATAGCCATTAGTAGGCAGATGGTGGGTCAGTTGCTAGATGACAACCAGTTGGAAAGTAAATAGGTAGAAATTAAGTTGGGTGGAGAATACGGTAGATCTTTAGGTAGGAGGAGGGTAGGTATGGACTTGAGCTTGAAAGTGGGCATGTAAAAAGTGAGGTATGCAGCTCGCTGGCTGGATGTGTGCGTAGGTGAGTATGCCGGGCAGTTAAATGAGCAGGTAGGAGGGTGGCTACATATAAACACATCTATGGAACAGCAGGCAGATAACTAGGAAAGATGATTTGTTGTATAGCAAATCAGTGTGTGTCTTCCAAGCATATTGGTATGGCAATGTACAACTATTCCATAACACAGGAGTGGAAGTTGGAATGGCATCTCTATCTATCATAGCTTTGAAGTTATTCAACATTTAAAATTTCTAATGGTGCTATTTAGCATAATTTAAATTGCTACAACTTTTATTCTTAATTCATTAGGTGGGCAAACAACCCCTAGTAGATGTTGGAATAACATCTCTGTCTATTATAGTGTTGAAGATATTCAAGATTGAAAATTTCAAATGCTGCTAATTAGCATAATTTAAATTGCTACAACTTTTGTTTTTAAATTCATTAGATGCGCACTGGTCAATAACCCGCTAGTAGAAGTTAAAGTGACATCTCTATCTATAATACTTTTGAAGATATTCAAATTTTACAATTTCAAATGCCGCTAATTAGCATAATTGAACTTGCTAAAACTTTTGTTTTAAATTCATTAGATGCGCACTGGCCAATAACCCCCCTAGCAAAATTGGAATGACATCTTTATCTATTATACTTTTGAAGATATTTAAGTTTTAAAATTTCAAATGCCCCTAATTTGCATAATTTTAAACATCTTCATTCCTCTGTATAAAATGGTCAAACTCCTTGTATGGAGGTACAATCATGCCAAGTTTGGAGTTTCTATGTATAATAGTGTCCGAGAAAAGTGTCGGAGTAATTTGCTGGTAAAGAAAGAAAGAAAGAAAGAAAGAAAGAAAGAAAGAAAGAAAGAAAGAAAGAAAGAAAGAAAGAAAGAAAGAAAGAAAGAAAGAAAGAAAGAAAGAAAGAAAGAAAGAAAGAAAGAAAGAAAGGGTACAAAGATGTATGGATTAAAATAGGTAAGTGAATATTCTATGCTGGCGTTAGGTAGGGAGGTGGGCGGGTAGGCGGGTAGGTAGGTAGGTATATGTGAGTACATATATCTGTGTGTGCATGCGTGCGTGCGTGCGTGTGTGTGTGTGTGTGTGTGTGTGTGTGTGTGTGTGTGTGTGAAGAGCAGCACATGCTGATTGATACGGGAGTATATGTACATGATTTAAATGCATTTGTATATGTATAAAGGCAGTCTTCCATCATTTATACATCTCCGTACTTTATCAAAATTAATTGCAGAAAGTAAAAGCTTCAATTGTAAACAGTGTGCACTTCACTCGGCGGTAGTTTTGTGGTTCATTCTTTCTGTGTATTCGTTCATATTAAAACGTCTCCCCCTCATCTTTTATATTCATTTCCATCTCCTTTATAGATTCGCCATTTCATGAAAAAGTCGACATTGGTTTGAGTTTGTTTTGCGTCTCTGGACTTTTCCTTCCATTCGCTAACCACTTTAAAACGTCACATGAGAGTAGCGGAAGTCCAAATCTATGGACATGCCTTGCTGGTTGTGAGGCTTGATTTCTCCTTCAATTGGTTCACTCATTTTTACTCTTATATAATTCATTAATTCATCGATCTACATTACCGTCAATGCATTTACTTCATTTCTTAATTAATTGAGTCATTCTGGCGTTTCGTTCACTCCAATTGCACATTCTGTCTGACGGAAATTTGTGGAGAGCAACAAAGCGGTACTGGTTCTTAATTTATTGGTAAGCTCTTGTATGATCATACAGTGATGCCGTTAAATTTACCGAAATTTTAGGAGTTTATCGGGTCAGGAGGATTTTTTTTTTCTTTTAGTTTCCTTCCTCGAATATTTTCCCACCAAATAATTAAACAAGGACGTCGCATTTGGCTCTGTAGGACTCAAAATATTCTCTGTTACCCTCGGGTATTTTTTTTTTCTCCTTTTTTTTTTTTTTTTTTTTTTTGAGGGCGGGGTGGGGGTGGGGGCTTTCATCTCCCTTTTGAGAATTTAAAATCCATATTTTATTGACCTATGAAAAAAAATCGAATATGTGAGAATTGACGTTGTATCACGGACGTTGGTAGTTCATTAAGCTCTGTTAGGGCTGAACTTCTGCCGTCAAACTCTCTCTTCCGAATAACCACATAAAATAAATGGAACGGGAGGCACATTCAAAATGCGTCAGAATCCAAAGGGTAAATTGAATTTCATGTCAGCAAGGCATGGTTTCATATTGGCTTGCTCGAGTGGTTCGGCTTACTGACTATGTCATATTAACCTTACCCTTGAGGGTTCCAAGTCAGCGGATTGCGTATAAACATGTAATGACCAGTATAATAATAAAGATTGCAAATTTGAACATGAGCATTATGAGGCGAGTAACTTTGTTGCAAATAGCTGCAATCCCCCGGAAATTCTCTCTTCTCCTCCAAGGAGAAAATTAGTTTGTTCTAGTCGGCGAGATTATGTTGCTCCAAGGACTACGGTTGCTTTACAAGACTCTACATTGCCTTGGATTCATCCATAACCTGCCCTTTGATTTATGGAGTGCTTTGGTCAATGTTCATTATTACACTGCGCAGTAATTCAACTTCGCGTGGAGCGGGGCATGTCGTAGGTCATTTCCGGTCCAGACTAATAAACGGTGCTTTTTCATATCTGCATGCAGGTAGAAAGTAATGTGAAGTGTTGCACATGAGTGAAGATTTTTAAGGCCACCCTAAATATCCATTCTCTATACATGCGTTGTGGTTAATTATTATGCGGTCGATCCTGATATGTTGGGACCCTCCTCAGATATAAAAAAGAAAAAACAGCCAGCAACAGAAGGAACTTCTGTATTTTCGCTAGTGTTGCGATACTGGCTTGATTTTATAAAATTCACTTATTTCTGATATTGTCATATTTTTATGGTTATTAATGTCATAAATGCACTTCTGTTGAAATGCCTGCCGTGAAGGAGAGAAAATACAGTTATACCCACAAGGTTACGAGTGTTTTTAAGTCCTAAGTGCCTTTCCAATAGATGAAATAAAAATCGACCTTAGACTCAAAGTATTATTAATCTTCAATCAACCAAATCTTTCGACCCGTAAACTAATTGTTTGCTGAATAAACTAGATTCTATCTAGTGTGCATTGACAATGGTGTAATCAAGGGGCAAGGATTCTTCTTCAAAGGTGTGATTCAAAGCTAAATAAAATTTGGGATAAATATGTTATGGACACTACCTATCCGTAACGTATTTATTCAGAGCTGAAACTCAAGCAGCAAGAATACCATATATGCGTAACATAGTAACACAAAGCTAAAAGTCACATGGCAAGAATACTATTTATCCATTATAGAGTAACTCAGAGCTAAAATTTCAGTCTAGAGTACTACTTATCCATAACATAGCGATTCGAAGTTAAATCCCAACAGGCGAAAATACTGCTTCTGCGCAATATAGTGCCTAAGAGTTAACAGTCAGGAGGCAAGAATACCTGCATGTGCCTAATAAAGTGGTTTAAAGCTAAACTACTTCAACAGGCAAAAATCCTTTTTGTTTATATCAGTGACCTACACTTAAAACTCAGGAGGCAAAAAATACCACTTATCCATAAAACGATGATTCAACGCTAAAATTCAGAAGCCAGGGATACAGCTTATGCACAATATTGTTATTGAAAGTAAAACTTGGGAGCCATGATCACTAATCCATAATAATGTGACCTAAAACTAAACCCCATGCAGCAGACAAGAACACTACCTACCCATATTGTAGCGACTGAAAGTTTATCTCCATGGGCAATAATACTATTTAGAAATAAAATAAAGATTCAAAAGCTAAACCTCGGGAGACAAGAATATCACTTATCCATTAAATAACGATTTGAAGCTGAAACTCCGGAGGCAATATGCCTCTTGTCCATAATATTGTTATTGAAAGTTAAAACTCAGGAGGCAAAAATACCATTTATCTATATGTGGAAATTTAGGAGGTAAGAATACTTACCTATCCATAATATGGTGATGCAATCTTAAAACCCGTGGGCAGAGAATACTGTTGATCCATAATCTTGTGACTGACAGTTAAAATTCGGGAGGCAAGAATACTACTTATTCATAATACATAGTATAGTGATTCAAAGCTTAAGCTGAGGAGGCATAAATACTTCTTTGATTCAAAGCTAAAACGCGGGGACTTTTAAAAAGTGTCCCATGTCGTGATACTAATGTTGTATTCGGTGCGCAAGTTTCGTACGTACATGCTCAGGCATCAACCTGTAGAAATCTTAGGCTGGGAACAAGATGACCAAGGCAACCTAACGGGTCACATCTACTCAACGTGTCTGCCTGCTAACGCCCTCTCGTCACAATGTGTTTGAATTCTGTATTACATCTGACCCTTTCCCGCCCTTGATTGGTCGACAACGGCCATATCAGTTTCAAATGTCGCCTGCTTCTTTGATTTAGCACTTTCACGAAATGTCTTCGATGAAAGTCTCGTGATACACCAACAGTATTGATACGGCTTTAGTAAACAGCTTTTCTCTGCACACCGCGATAAGATATTGACTCAGTTAAATTATTAAAGCAAATCAGAAAGAGATAAGTTTGACACAAAGAAAGATGCAAAAATAAGACTATCTTTGATGTGATTTGGCAAATCAGACATGTGTGACTAAACCAAAATAATACCACTTGGAGTCTCGACAGACATGTTTGGCTTTCGTCAGCCTGGGTCAAAAATAATACCTACATGCACCATATCAAATCGTCAACCGAAGAAAGAATTAATATAAACAGTTTACATATTTCATCATTCAACAAAACACAAACGCCCTTTTCCAAACACCTGAACGTATGTTACCATAGTAACCAATGGGCAGTTGAATTTCTGGCAAAAGGAAAAGAAAAAAAACTGGCAGGTTACCGGGTTTTTATTGTCTCAATTATTCAAATATCCCCGAAGGCGTTTGACTGTTATCCAGGAACAAGTATTCTCATCTATTTATCATTCGTAAATTACGTGTCAACTCTGAGGGTGGGCTTTCTTCAAACAATAGCCAGACACTTGGGAAATATTACCTAATGCTGGCACTGTTTCAAGATTGTGGTTACTGCACCACGAAGATTTGTACTCACAGCCACTTATCAGTTATAGCCAAAGTAACATGTACACAAACGTGTTTAACTTCCAATTTACCATAATTAGGGCAGTGATTAAACATATATATATATATATATATATATATATATATATATATATATATATATAAGCACACAGATTGCATCTACAATATAATTCCATGTACATACATTGATAATCATAACTATATTTCATGTATTAAAAACAAGTATATATATATGTGTGTGTGTGTGCGTGCGTGCGTGCGTGCGTGTGTGTGTGTGTGTATGTGTGTGTGTGTGTGTGTGTAAAGAGTAACGTAACACTATAAATGAACATTACAAACTCATTGCAATAGTAAAGAATATACTTCCCAGGAATACAAATGCCTCCAAATAGGAATGGACCTTATGCTACATCATCAGTATGCATGTTGTCTTCTGCATTTACTGAAATGTAAAGGTCGAAATCTCTGGGACGGGTCGCTGTATTCAAAGAATAGAAAAAAAAAAAAAAGAAAAGAAAACTGACAGCATATCAAGGACGCACCTGTCTTTCCTCGCTTCCGCAGAGCATGCAGATTTGCTGGGATTATGAGCTGTGTCCTGAAATCGTCTTAAACTGAGACGGTCCCATTTGCACACTAAGTTGACGCGACATGAATTATAGAAATGATTTATCTAAGTTAACTTGATATTTGAGGGCAGAATAAAGCATGTTGTGCCATTAATATTTTGTTGCCAATGTTGTCGCCAAAGGTTTTTACATATTTCATCCATGGCTTGTCATTGATACTTGTAAATGATAGTAAATAAGCAGCCGAGCTTTAGAATACTGGACTGATCATGTCCGCGGTGGAACATAATATTTTAAGCATTTAAGTACCATAAATCTGTGTCTTGGGTGGAGATGTCTGCTGTGAACACGTGAAAACGCTTTTAGAGACCTTTCATGAGATCAGCATGGCGTCATATAGTTTGTACAATGTTTTTCAATATACTTTTATAGACTATCCCTCTTCAAAGAAAAAACTGAATGATGTTCTCGACGTAAACATTCTTTTTTATCAGTTATCTCTTGAACTGGCTTCCGTGTACAACACTTGACGGGCTTTACTAATGGATTTTAGGTGAAAGGACAGTCAACTTTTCACACCCTGTTTTTACAACTCTTTTTGTGTTGACGGCATAAAATATTTATAATGATACACGTAGCTCTTGGATATCTGGCTACAAGTACAAGAATACGAGTACACCAGAACCATGTAAAAGAGACAAGAGCTGGTCGCATCGTGGTGATGCGAGGTGCCCCCGCGTGCGCCCGATTGCCGGCAAACTCCTTCCAGGTTTGATGTACGAGCCCTCACCCCTTCAAAGTTGTTGTTGGACACGTGTACGCGCGACCCGCTCGCTCCTAATCCTTCACTGGGGCCTCGCGCGCACTGGTACCGAGTAAGCATATCATATTTTCTGTACACAATTTTAACATGCAAACTAGCAAGACAGAGTCGTGAATATTTGACTTGCAGCCTAAAAGCTCGTCGATATTTTACGGGGACGAGTTTACATTCCAGTCCGCAGGACGCCAGTGCTTGGAAACCGTCTTCTATGTAGTGGCGGTTCAAAGTGGTACAACATGGAAACCTACATCTCCCAATCCTTCTATGAGGGACAGCATCACCAACCCGACATGATGGCTATGAGTTACAAGGGATTTGGGTGCGAAGAGGCTCCCCCGGATGACTCTTATGTTTCATGTTTTCTCTCCTCTCAGAGTCCCAAGTTGAAAATACTTACTCTCCGTGGAATATGTATCCTTCTGAAGGAGGGAGGTAAACACGAAGGGTCATACCTTTTATCAACAGCAAAAAATCAACCTTTTGAAACCACCGAAACCATCAGAATTTTTTTATTGTTTTTCTACTATAGCAGTAATTTTGTTTACATATATCATTGTTTTAATGATCAGATTGCAAATGTATGGTTTTGATTGAAGATTGGCATTCAAATGATGTGTCTATCTGATCAGGGGAGACGTTCTTTGTGACAACCGTACTTTGTTTCCCACTAAAGAAAAAATTGCCTGCTTAGCAGACCTGAGGTCCTGGACTAGGACACCAATCAGACACGAGTAAACGGCCTGAGAATCAGATGAGCAAGCAAAACATGTATTTATGCGGTTTTCCTAAATCCAGACGTTTCTCTGTGACATTTTCTGTCAAGTCGAGGAATTTGGCATCAGTTGCCACAACAGCCGAATGACGTCAGAGGCTTTGTCTAATAATAAAGTGCATAGGAGCATTGGGCGACCCTCCTCGGCTGTTATCATCCGTCGTCTGTGTAAGTGCTTATCTTCTCACATGTATTATGAAAACTACCGCATGGTTGTTTCCAGTCTATTTGCAAATTTACATTTCCAACTTTTGTTGGCATATAGAGGGGGTCGGCTTTGCAAGCAAAACTACTTGTTAAGTCTCTTATATTAGTTTCTATATTCACAAGTGCAATAGAAGGATTTCTGTTGCTTTGTAATACATTCTATCCGATTTAATAAATGGGTATGCAAGCATTCTCTTTTCCTTTTCGTCAGTATCTTCTGTATTTACTTTCTGCATTGTGACTAGTGAATCAGTAATGTTCCTGGTCAGACTCAATCAACGTATCATGGATCTCTTTCATTGCGCACTTTTAAAATGTATAACACTTTTACCATTTCCTTCTACATTATAGATTACATTATTATAATGAACTTAGCATATGGTCATACATATACATATGTACCTATTACAATCTCTATCATTACTATAATTGCATGTTCCTATTTTTGTGGCTTACATATTGAAACTGATCGTTGCATATATATATATATATATATATATATATATATATATATATATATATATATATATATATATATATATATATATATATATATATATATATATATATCATACATTCATGGGTTCCAGTATAAGTACTGGTGATTGGTGGATTTAGCACACTAACTAAACCTTGAATGTCACTATTTGACAGTATCCACGTCCATGCTATATAAAAAATCAATAAGGGACCGATGTAAAAATAACAATAAGGGACCAATGTAAAAATAACAATAAGGGACCGATGTATAGTGCTTTATTTTTGAAAAAAAAAAACATAAATAAGAATAAAAAAGCTAAATCGAATAACTTATACTCTACATAATGACACACATTTATAAATCGAATTTCGAAAAACGGAGAAGCAAATTATTGCAAGAATCGATACAATAGGTTAAAATCAATTTCTCTTGTTCTGTTTTCTGTGTTATGTAAATACATTGTGTATCTATTTATGTGATGGAGAACCTCCAGATTAGTGCACTCATGTACTACTAGGGTAATCCAGTGATTACAAATACAAACAATTTCATACAAAACATTTTGTTTTAGATATGTCCAATTTGAATCTCATTTATACTTACCTCTATGTCTATAGTAAAACATCTAAATTGCTTTAATTATTATGTTCTCTTGCGGTGCATCGCCAAACAGTCTGGCCCATGGTTCGATGTACCAATTTTACCTTTCCAGATGCTTAAAGTATACAGATTCAAGACACATATTACAATGATATCATCCTCAATTGCTTTCTTTGTTATCTTTTGTTAACATTACGCTTGGAGCCACATTATTTTGACTTAAACCATGGGCGGTACTTGTGAGGAAGTGAGGCCTGCAGTGTTCATTATTGTTACGTCATACGCCTTAAGTACATGTAATTATTGTACTTAGACCACGTTTGGTCAAAACATACCATTGTTTTACAAACAAAATGATGTTTATTACGTTTACGTGCGTCGCCATCCATACTGTACATACACTTATGTCACAAAGATCCATACCCTTGAGTATCTTGTTAATGAAGTATTGTCTGTAGTTTATGAGTGTCTCTCTGAGCGTCACAACTGCAACAGTGTTTGTGAACTGCTGACAAAGCGTGGATAATATAACTGCCATAATCCCATACACTAAATCAGTAATGGAAAAAAAACGATAGTTTGCTTGTGCACGTAAGAATACACTTTTCCAAAATATGCAACATAATGTATTTCTAACCTGTTTTTTTGTGTTTTGGTCAAAATGTATTTTAGCAGAGTTCATCTGATTTATTTGTAGCGCACTCCCAACTCTTTCTTTGATTGATCTTTATTTGAGATTACTTTCTTGTGTCACCTTTAAACTATTAATAACACCTTACCAGCATATCAAATTAATATAGTACACTTTTAGTTTGACGCCATCTTCAGTCGTTACTTTAAAGTGTTAAGGTCAGCGGTGTGTGTTAACCACGGGAGGTTGCATCACCTGGTTTGCAGTCCTCCGAATGGTGCCAACACCCCGCTAAGCTCACACCACCAGCTACCCCATATTGCTCACCTGACGCTGACGGTTAAATAAGTTGTACAAACCACTGTCCAAATTGTCTCTGACATTTGTTGGAAGCCACCCACGATTTAAATCTCCATCAAAACTGACCATACTTCAGGTCAATCTGAAATTCTGTATGTGATGTCCAGCCAGTTTGGCCGGGTTGTGACCTTTTTATGTAGTGAACAGTGTGCTCACGCGGTATGCTAGGGAAGATGATTAGGGTAACCATACCACTCTAAATTCTGGAACCAATTTTATAATTTACAGTCAAGTGACGCTTGTCCATCCAAAATTATGTTATATGTCAACATTTATCCCACACTAACCACATCGGCTACGTGTGAGGCATCTTATGTATAAAATCAAGTATCACACATCTGTCTTGCAGTAGACATGGCGATGTACATTAGAAGCACATGTATGTTTCTTGTGTATACGTTTGAGCGCATTATGTATACATCTTCTCAGATCTGTATCGTATACCAGAAACAACAGTTTATCAGATAAATGCGCTCCATTCGTACCTTCAAAGTCTAAAGAGGGCTCAAGTGGCGTCAAAATGTCGAGAAAAGTGTTCTCCACATAATACAGAAACAGGAGTTTCTGACTGCATAGTTTACACCAGCTCTGCTACTGACTATCATATCACACAACTTAGTGCAAAAATACATTACGAAGAAGGAATATTACTCTTTGGTGTATTAAGTCATACAGGCACATTCTTTGGATCAATGCTGTGAACAGTCACTCTTAATTACGACCTGTCAAAAATCGTTTTCCATCAAATTCATTTCTGTCTGTTCAGAATGAGATGATGAATATACCATTCTGATAGTATATTTCTTTTTGTCAATTTAGAGGAGAGTTACATATCGGTCAAACAAAGGTAAATTAAAGATCTTTGGATTAAAATACGTTATATTATATTATATCATCGCAGTAAGAGACTTACTCAAATGTCCTCCATGTA